>BQKZ01000084.1:114292-133926 GCA_036244855.1 Temnopleurus reevesii
CATGCAATTTTCCGGCGCGTGCCTCGCTATTATACAACTGTACGGGTTTTATTGCATTGCTGTATTATTGTCGAGGATCGTCGACAAGAGCGTGCGAGCGCTGGTGCGTATCCTCGACAAGGACGGGTAAAAGGTTGAGTTATCTTTATGACCATAGTGTTAAATCTGGCATGCAGACAAGAATTTTTTTAATGATCACCTTCTGGCCGAGTGAGCTGTAAGCCGAGTCATGAGTCGGCGAACCAGAGAGTCCTGAGTACTGCATTGTCATATCACCAGACATGCCTGAAAGAGGAGAGAATCGCAATGGGTGATTTCACATTCGGTCTGGGTGATGTTGTTGAGAGAGTGAAAAGGCCCATAGACCGAACTCCATCACCAGTGCTCAGTTTGCAGAAGCAAAATATTACACATTTTACATTATCAAAATTGTATAATTATTCAAAGAATCAAAAAGGAAAACTAGTGTTTCCAATGGGTGACTTCAAGTTCAGTGTTCGATGTTGGTGTTGGGGTTGAAAGAGAGCAAAATGGCTAATAAAAACGAGCTCCAACACAAATGGTCAATTTACAGAAGGGATACTGATCTCAGTATAAAAAATAAGAAAATCATTCACCACCCATGTTCTCTTAACCCTATTTTAACTGGGCTTTTCCAGACCAAGTTTATACTGGGGGGGGGGGGGGGCAATTTTCCCCCCCCCCCCTTCAGATCTCGGCCGTGGATAGCGTGATCACCACTAAATTTTGCACGCGCATAGTGTAGAGACTAAACTATATGACTGTATAGTTTTATTTACTGAAAATTCATGATTTCTATTTTTAAATAATTAATCATGCAAATTTATGCATGAAATCTTAAATTCTGCTCTGTTTCACTCATTGGAGCTCCTAAAAAGCTCATTTTTGGTATGAATATTCTTTATATCATTTCTCACAATATTACTTCAAAAAAAAATTTGGTATGACAAGGTATTTCTCATGTTCTTTATTGTTTTAGGAATTTCTTATGTATTTCTTTGGTTTTTTTTACCTTTTGTTTTCGATTGTTTTTTGGATGAAATTTATTGCAGAACATTTTTTAAGCATATTTATGCTAAAATGAATTAATTTCAACCCATAATATTGAAAATAACTACATCTTTATGAATTCAGACTGAAATCCCAATTTACATTGACTTTGTACACAAAATCACGTTTTTGACCGAATTTTGGTCTGACATGCATGTACAAAAAGTGGCGCTGTGACGTAACCATACCGTATGCCCGATTTTCGCGAAAATAGTCTTAAAAGTTGCGCAAGACTTGAAAGAAAAAAAGTCAGTGAGTCTCACGCTGAAAAAAATTTTGCGCGGCGGAGCGATCGCGAAATTTGTCAAGGGGGGGGTCAAATTGACCCCCCCCCCCAGTTGGAATAGGGTTAACCTGAGGTTCTCTTACCATTTGTGAGTTCTTCACCTGAGGACAAGGTCGTGCTTTTTATTGAGCTTTTGTTCGCTCCTTTTCAGGACTTTTTCTTGACAGATAACCCTCCTTAACATGGTGCAAGCGCAAACATATTGAATAAAAATAATTTTCTGTCCAAGATTCTTGAAATAATGCATTTTATATGATCAAAATTTTATAATGGCTTGAAGAATGCATAAGGAAAACAAATGCGTCCTACAAAGTTGTCATAGGAAAAGTTCTCCTGTTCTGCGACAAACAAGCAGTAGGGACAACATGTATGATGTCAACATCAACAAACATTTATTTATTTTTTCAAACTGAAAATGGATTTTCAGGTTGTATTTCACATGTTAATCTATGATGTCACAGTGATCTTTTTTTATCTATCAAAGGAAAAGAATTTCAGGTCAGACTGTTTTCAGAGGGTTTGTCAATGGTGGGCACACGAACAACTTTTCTTTTTTACCCCACAGTAGAAAATGGCTGAAATACCAAAAAACTTACCTCTTTCTCGTTTTGATTGATCTCTCTTATCATGAGAATCACCCATCCTGTCAGACATCAGTTTGGATGAGTCTAAGAAAGATTGATGGAGTAAAAATAAAATATCAAATATCGATACTATAATCTGACTACATGTCATTATTATATCATTATTATTATTACATGTCCCAATTGTTTGGACTGTGACAGAAGGATGACGCTGCTTAAAAATAGGGAAGGAAAAAATTACAAAATGCTCTGAAGAGGTGAGATTGAAAAAAAAAAATCATATTCTTCCCTCGAAATTCACAATGTTAGATATACAGTCAACTCTGCCTTGAGTCGAACTTGTCTAAGTCAAATAATTGTGATTTTCTGGAACAAATGATACAAAACCAGCGTTATTAACGTCTTCTACGTCGAAATTCTCATAAGTCAAACAGATTTGTGTGGTCCCAACAGACTCGACTTAGGCAGAGTCACCTAAATATGGGGTGGCTTGACACATTATTATCCAGCCAAAGCAAGGATACCTGATGACCAATACGTAGTATTCAGGGACATCAACAAGCATATCTGGTGCCCATTTACAATGTAGTCCTGGGCTGAAGAACAGCAAGTGGTGTACATCAGCAAATTTACTATCATGACTGGAATTATTACGAATTGTTCAACGTTGATCAATGACTCTAGACACAGGCCAGGGTTTTGGGGATGGCACATTAATGTCCACCCCCTCCCTCCCTCTCCCTCNTGAAATAGAAACAAACACTTTTTAATTTGACACCTCAAATGAAATAATGAAACAACATATTTTTAGTGGTACAGTCCCACATATAGAAAATGCTGTTACTCACCAATATGAGCTATGGCTGACATATCAGCTCCAAGGATGGACGTACTCGGTCCGATAGCCGATGCGTTCATGTGCGACGCCCCAGGGAGCATGGATGTGTTGACCGAGGGTGTTGAGATGAACATCTTCTTCTTAGGAGCTACAGGGGTGTTGAATTGGCTATCCCTACCGGTGGAGGGGGGCTGTTTTTGGTGTGATGGGGCCACAGTGGTGTTGTTGGCGGTGGAAGCGGATGCAAATGATTTTGTGGCTCGCATTGGGGCTGGCTTCTCTCTTGTGGTCTGAGAGGTGAAAGACAATTTTTTTTGTCAGTTAACATATTTGTGAAATGAAAAATATTATATTCAAATTATTAATATTCCAACCTATATAATATCTATTTCAGCTCATATGAACAAAGATTCTTTTGTACAGGCTTTTCAGATGCCTAAAGTGTAATATAAAACTATCAATAATCATATTACAACAATAATAGGAAGAAATTAATTCATCAAGCAGAACAGTATTAGAACTTCAAATGATAATTATAGATAATACATTTATTTGACATACATTGAATTACAACTCCAATAACACAATAACTGGGCCTGTAAAATAAAAGAGATGTGACTAATACTAGTAATAGAAAATTAATTCTACACGTTCTGTCATAGGCTTCAAATTTGCATTCATTGCAAGTTTAAAGGAGGACTCCACGCCAAAAGTTTCTTGTTTTGATTGAAAGCGCAAAAATCAGACAAACAGATCAAAAAAAGTTTGAGCGAAAATGGACAACAGATAAGAAAGTTATGAATATTTAAAAAATATCTTAAAACTTATATTATATATATCTTAACAGTTATATTTTTGGCAAATTGGCAACTTTAGGTCACGTGAAATGACGTGTTGATGACGTAGGTTCGTCACTACTCTAGAATAGGTGTATTATATCTTTTTGCTTTTTAAGCTTTGTTTTAAAGCTATTGGACGCAAAAATAATTCATTTTCTCGACGAATTCATCGAGTCGAATATATATTCTTGATTATAACTTCTGAAATATTGTTCATAAAGAAGCTATAACAAAATCATATAGATAAATATGATTTTAATAAACAATATATTTAATAAGAAATATGTATTTTGTGGTATAATTACGCTTTAACGACAGCAAACTTACGTTTACTGCTCTAAATTCTGGTAAAGGTATATATTTTTTTCACTTTGGACTTACAATGACAAAAATAATACCAAATATAAAGAAAATAGGATTTGAAAAAACAATAACAAACATGATAAATTATACAAAAACAATATGATATATAAGAAAATAATCATTAAAATATCAATTTTTCATATTTATGCAATCAATTTAAAGCATAATTGAAATCGCTAGAACTAGATAATGTTGTTGAAGTAGTGTTGAAAACATTTGCATTCTCTTAATTAGAGCAATTAATTATATAAATAAATCTTATTATCATTAATCGTTTATTAAAATCATATTTAATCAATAATTTATCATTTCATTTTTCACAAAAGACTTATTTTGAAGCTCTATATTCCTTAATCATAATTGTTGAATCTTAATTATAAACAAATTGTGATATGCTGTAAAGATAAACAAAAATAAGGGATTAAAAAGCAATGATATACAATAAGCCAACTGTAGAGAAGTGACGAAACGACGCAATCACCATTTGTCACGTGATCCAAAGTTGCCAATTTGTTAAAAATATAACTGTTTGAATTATTTTTAAATATCTTTAAAAAATTTGTAACTTCTTTATTCATTGTCCGATTTCGCTCAAACTTGTTTTGATGTTTTTGTCTAATTTTTGCGCTTTTAATCAAAGCAAGTTATTTTTGGCGTGGAGTAACAGTTTAATTGCATCAGTTATGTTACAGGCCCCTAATCTAAAAAGAATCCTAATAAGATAAGGAAAATGTCTGGGTCCTAGCTCTTTTGTATTTTTTTAGACTAACAGTGTACATTGGACCTAACCATCCTGGGTTTCCACTGTAAATATACTTGAAAACAATTATATTCCCTTCTCCTCAGAGAATCTTACCTTGGAGTGATCTGCCTTGATTCGACCAGTCTTCAGACGCCCTGTACCTAGAGCACCAGACTTATCTGATTTCACCCCAGTCACGCTGACATTAGCAGGTCTAGTTCGGGTCCCACTCGTGTAAGACCGGGACCCACTGACATCTGTCTTAGTCCCTGTCCCACTAGCATTGGACCTGGTCCCTGTTACACTGGCACTCTTCTTTGTCTTAGAAGTAATGTTGGACCTGGTCCCACTGAAATTTAGTCTAGGTGCATTCGCACTGATGTTGGGGGCTGATGCTGCTGGCTTGGCGACACTCTGCATGTAACGGGACTGAACGAATTTGGCTGGAAACAAACAAACAAATAGACAAATAAACAAATGTTTCCTGTGAAAAATAAGACTTTGAGGGGAGTAAAAAGTCAAAGAAAGCCAAAGAGTATCTGAAAATGACTTTCCAGCTTATATCTTACATCTTTTGTCTAAAATTTTACAGCATACATGAAGCTGCCAACATGAGTCAGTGGAAATTGGTAATAATCTTGCTACAAATTAGTAATCTTCACATATTTTACATAGAAAAGCATGTTGCCAAAATTAGTAATCTTTACTGGGTTCAACACAAAACTTGACAGATCTGAGGCCCAAATTAGCAATAGTTGGCTGCTATGTTATTGTGATTTTGTTTTAATTGGAGTGAAAAGTAATTACAAAAAGTTGAGGTTTAGATGGTCAGTTTATGGAGGACCACCAGTCAACTTTGGGGGGGGGGGGGGGGGAAAGGGGGCTGAAGGAATAAGCAAATCCCAATTTTATTTTGGTGATTTGTAGAAACCCTACCTCTTGCTTTCCTCTTTTTCTTGGTTGATTCGCTGCCTCTGTGTTCATCCATGCTGGTTACAAGAGAATAAAAAACATTTTGGAAACACAAAGTTACCTTTATTCATTTTGATACGACAGCAGATTTTATAGATGCCAAACTCATATCTATAACCAAATCTTATCATTTTACCATAAAAAATGTTATTTCCAGAAAAATATAAAATTCTTAGCTTCTGTGCAGTTCCCAACACTCTATTCTCAAAATTATGGGTATCCTTTAACCCTATTCTAACTGGGCTATTTCAGACATTTATACTGGCTAAGATCTTAATTGACACCCCTTCAGATCTCGGTGAAAGATAGCATGGTCGCCACAAAATTTTGCATGTATAATAATTTCTGAAAATCCCTAATTTCTACTTTTAAATAACGAAATATGCAAACGTGTGTATAAAATCACACTTTTTGCTATATTTCACTAAATTGAGCTCCTAGAACACCCATTTAGGCGTGGATACTCCTTATAATTTTTCTCACAATATACCATTTGGATTATTTAGCAAATTAGAGGCTTAGTCAAAATTTGTTTTGAAAATTTCTGACAATGCTAGCTTTTGCCTTTAAAACGCAACACAAATTTTGGCCAATCAGGAATTCATGTTTAGGACTTGCAATTAATTTTCTGAGTTGTGTTTAATCCTTCAGGACGATAGAAAATGTTTATGGTGTTTTGGTTCAATAACTTTTGATGTAGTGCTCTAAAAATATACCAGATGCATGATTAGAAAGAGAAAAAAAAATTGACACTAAATCTGACCATTTTCATTCTATCACTATTTGTTGCTGAATGCAGAGAATTTTTAAATCAAAATGGTCATAAATCCTCAAATTGGCAATGCAGAAATCATTTGAAAATCACTATTTTCCACACAAATTGGCAACTTTTATTTTTTTAACATTCTTTATGATGAAGAAGATTCAACATGGTATAACTTAACATGTAATTGGAACTTTCTAAAGAGAGAATTTAGAATTCTAGTGTTGCCAATTTAAGAAGGAATAATGATTTGATTTATTGTAATAATAATTCCTGTTCTGAATGGGTTAAACACAACATTTCACCCAAGAGGGCCAAGAACTACTTACCTCATGGCCGTGCTTGGCCGCTCCGATTCTGCGGAGAAATCGTGCAAAGCATCGTGGGAATCTTGATGGAAGGGCATCTCGTTTGGCTTGAGGGTACTCGTGGTGGAATCTGTGTCTACGTGGATATGAGCTGCACACAAAAAGCAGACGATATATTTTAAATATGAAGTCTGAAAAACTGAACCTGGGGGATGTTTCACCAACATACAAAGGAGTTAAAGGACAACTGTATGCACGACTAGTATCATTTCTTGCGTTGAATAATTGAGAATCTTATGATTGAGAATCTTACACGTATTACACTCATTAACATACTCCAGTCTTTCTTAAAGGGGAATTACACCCAGACATTGATGTGCTGTCAGTAAATGAACAAAAATAAGATGAACAATCTGTGAAAATTTGAGCAAAATCACAGATTACACTCATTAACATACTCCAGTCTTTCTTAAAGGGGAATTACACCCAGACATTGATGTGCTGTCAGTAAATGAACCAAAATAAGATGAACAATCTGTGAAAATTTGAGCAAAATCTGACAATCCATTCAAAAGTTATGAATTTTCAAAGTTTCCATTTTGACCCTCATGGGCTCCTTAAATTGGCAACGTACAGCCACAAAATCGCTGCCAAACATGGAGAACTCTCCATTCGCTTTGTACACAAAATTTCACATTTTCCCCTTTTTCAAGAAAAGTAGACAAATTTCTGTGACTAGTGCAAAATGGACTGATGTTCAGGCTTGTTTAAAGGGCTTGGTCTGGACAAGAAAATCCTTGCTTTGATTAAAAGCAGTAATATCAGACAAACAGCTCAAAAATAGATTTGAAGTAAATCGGCCAATAAGAATAAAATTATGAATATTCAAGTAATATAACAGAACAATGATTTTTATGCAAATTGGCATTTTCAAACCATGGCAAATTTTAGTAACATAGGACCTATATCACACAATTTTTGACTGTTTCCCTATTATAGCTTATATTTTCAAGAATCCATTTTAACACATAAAGCATATCTTTTGAAAATAAAAGCACATGCAATAATATATCTACCAAAGAAAAAAAAACCCTATCAGTTAGGGAGTAAAAAAGCTCGGTTTTAAAACATAAACTATTTGCAAAGAATTGCAAACATCATGTGACCATAAGTTGCCAAAGTGCATGTAAAATCACTGTTGAGTGATATCATTCAAATTTTCAATTTTTTTCTGGCCCAGTCCATGTCTGAGATTGACAACGAACCTAAGCACTTTTATGGCAACAAAAAAATTGAAAAACAGAATAGACATCTTTATATTTAAGCAAGCAGGACCCAACAGTTGATTGAAGAAATGAATCTATCAGACATAACAGACAAATTAGGAGACAGAAAAAGTCACAGAAGATGAGTTGTAAAATACTTTCCAAATACATTAATAAGGACTGGACCCAATGGCAATTAACAGAAGCCATGTCTACACTTATCATAAAACTTGAAGTTTCACAGACCCAACCTTTAAAGCATTTTAAAACTCATTATTGATTGACAAAGAGCTTTGTTTCAGTTGTGGTAACAAAAGAATAGAACAGACATCTTTACATTTGAGCAAGCAGGACCCAGCAGTTGATTGAAGAAATGAATCTATCAGACATGACAGATAACGTCACAGCAGATGAGTTGTAAAATACTTTCCAAATACATTAATAAGGACTGGAACCAATGGCAATTAACAATAGCCCTGTCTACACTTACCCTGATACTTCAAGTTTCACTAACTTAGGGGGTGTTTTTCAAAAGTTGCAGTTGATTGGAACGTGCCAATCATATTTTTTGTTTCATGCCCGTCTTGTTAAATGCGCATACACTGTGTACTTTGCACGTATGAAAATGCGCGCTACAATTTGCAAAGTTGCAGTTCATTTGCAGTTGATTTTGAGCGACACCCCTTAATCATAAAAGTCAAGATCCTACACCATGATATAACTGATGGGTTCAAACAGAAATGTAGTTAATTTGACTTCAAGGTCAGTGAAACTATGAGAGATAAAAAAAAAGAGCACCTCACACCGATGACCCGGCGATAACTCGCATCCATGATTGCGCACTCCTGCTAATATATGCTTTCATAATACATACGAGATCTCCCATTTGTTGTGTGTCGTACAAATTCATGTGCGTGCTGAACGTAAGTTGCGTCTGTAAGAGGTCACTCTTGACCATGTTCTTCACCATGTCGTTGTCAACAAACTTTTTTTTACTTGACACTCCGCGGGGGACATTCTAATGACCTTGACTTCAACAAAACTTTGATGAAACCATAAGAAATCACGTGGTTTGGTCGTGGATGCGAAATCTGAATGTTTCATAGTGATTTTTTAAATCAAAACCATCTACACTGAGTGAAACTTTGAGTTCAAAGCCCCAAAAGGGACTGTCATAGTTTCTGAAACTTTCAGGTTTCAGCTCTAAGGGGGCTGCTGTTCGAAAGTTGCAGTTGATCAGAATGCACCAATCAAAATTATTGTTTCATGCGCGTCTTGTTAAATGAAAACGAGTGAAAATGCATGTTACAATTTGCGATCAATAACAACTTTTGAATAACACCCCCTAAGTGTGATCTTAACTATTGATACAGAATGGTCCCAACGGCAATTAACAGTAAGAGTTAGCAACAAAACTGTAAACAAACTCCACACATACTTCCTGAGTTCTAAATTTGAGACAACAAAGGGAATAGAGCACTGATAGGCTATCAATTAGTTAATCAGTTAATGAATATTCTTTGCTGAAAGAAAGGTGTGGTGCATAGTGACACAGTGTGCAGTAGATAGGTCTATAATTGTACTCAAAAGTATTCACTGTGACCAGAAGGGACTAAAACATTGGACAAAGTAAACCACTTTGTCCAATCATTCACAAAAGCTTCATTAAAACAGAATAAAAGGTATGGTTGCATAGTGACACAGTATATATCAGATGGGTGTATAGTTGTACTCAAAAGTATTCACTGTGACCAGAAGGGACTAAAAAAGTTGACAAAGTAAACAACTTTGTCCAATCATTCACAATAGCTTCATTAAAACAGAAAATAAGGTGTGGTGCTTTGTGACACAGTATATATCAGATGGGTGTATAGTTGTACTCAAAAGTATTCACTGTGACCAGAAGGGACTAAAACATTGGACAAAGTAAACAAATTCATTAAAGTCTTCACAATACCTTCATCAACACAAAAGGATGCAGCTTCCCTATTTATTCACTGAATATGTGTGACATCTTTGCAAACTAAAAAAAAAATTCCTTCCTTTTGTGTTCATCTAGCTATTGTGTAATAATCCTTGAATGGAGTTGTCTACTTTTGCTAACAGTGATTTGTACTCACTAAAATAGATATATTTCTTTCATGAAAATGGAAGGAAAGAAGTTAGTGGCAGTGAATATCATGGGATCACTTTCGGGAATATGAATTACTCCTTCAAAAGGGAGATTTGATAGTCATACTGTTTAAGCCCAGTCTTGCAGATATTTCAACGCTTTGGGACGAACGCTTTGCAAGGCTTGGACCGTAAAATTTGCGAAAATAAAACTTCCGGCCAAAATTTCAGCTTTTACATTATTTCGATGTCATCAATTTCTTCTTCGTCCAAAATTTGACCTTTTTAGAACCGTTCAATGAGACTGTTTTGCACTTTTTGGATTCTCTTGATGCAATGTAATGGAATCATGACTTGCATGTAGCATTAAACCTTGACCGACAATCTTGCTGGTTCGTTGACGTCAATTATAATGATCTTTGTCATGAATTGTAAAGCCCCGGTCACATAGGACCCCGGAAGCAACACGATTCACCCCGACTCGTTGTTCTGAGGCAGTTAACTGTGAATTAACAAAGAGTCGGGGTGAATCGCGTTGCTTCCGGGGTCCTATGTGACCGGGGCTTAACATCATCAAGTGCTGTGAGCTGAAGGGACAAAAGAAGTGGACAGAATAAACAACTTCCATTCAAGCCTCCACAATTGCTCTGTGCACACAAATGGAAGTAGTTGATTCAGTCGGCAGGTGTGACACCTGTTTGAAATTTCTGAAAAGAATAATAGGGAAGGAATTGTTTCATATGCATCTAGCTATTTTCAAGTGTGATTTCATTCAAATCTTTGTTAAAAAGGTGTGGGCACATGAAAGGAAAAAAAATCCATGTTGATTCCATATACAAACGTGACACCTGTTTGACATGCCTGCATAGAATCAGAGGCAAGGAAATATCTTATGAGCATCTGGCTAATGTGAAACTTTGTGTGATTTCATTCGAGCCTTTGCAAAAGCTCTGTGCACACAAATGAAGGTGGACAATTCAGTGAGCTGGCGTGACACTTGCTTGACATTTCTGTGCACATTCAGGGCCCCCAAAATTGTTTGAATGCCCTCAAATGCTATTTTTCAAAAAATAGCATCAGTTGGTTAAAAAAAGTTCTTTTTTTTCACAATTCCTTAAGGAAGTGAGACTTGGTAGGGAGTGAAAAGTCAAAGGACATCTGAGGATAACTGTTCAGCTTGTATTCCATGGCCCGTATTCTGATAGCGAGGTTTAAATTAACCCTGGTCTAAATCTGTGGTTTAAGTATGGGTAGCCAAAAGTGCCAAAACGTTAAATAAACTGTATAATTCTTGTGTTAACTGCTCTCTTTCCCCATGCTTTAATAATGTAGAAAACTATTAAAGTTTTTATTCCGAGACAGTTTAAAATACTATGAGTGCCAAATGTGCTGGTAAATGAAACATCGACTATTATAGATTCCATCCTCTTTTGGCATCCCATACTTAAACCACATATTTCAACTCTAGTTTAAGTTAAACCTGACATCAGAATACGGGCCCTTATGTTAATATTTTTCTGTGATTTTTCAAGTTGAGTAATAAATAACGAGAAGAAAAAAGGTGAAGGTCAGGCCATTTTCCAAGATTCTTTCACTCGAGGGCATCCAAACAATTTTGTTTCCTGCCTAAGAGTGAAGAAAATGACTTTTGTATGCATAGAATTATCATGTTAACTTGAAATTCAAAATGATTGAATGGAAGTTGTTAATTTGTCCAATTCCTTTGTCCCTTCAGCTCACAGTGCATTCTATCAACATCAATTTCTATCATGTCATGGCAACAGAGAAACCGGGTGACATGACAAATCATCTCCGAAATGATTCGCTTATCTTTGCAGTGATCACATATAAGTTATTAAATTGTTGCTTTTTGTCCTTCATAAGTTGATCACTCTTTTATCTGTAATACCCAGGCTTGTTTTAATGCTCAAAATCATTGACTGTTGAACTTCAATACTTAAAACCCAGGCTTGTTTTAATGCTCAAAATCATCGACTGTTGAACTTCAATACTTAAAACCCAGGCTTGTTTTATTGCTCAAAATCATCGACTGTTGAACTTCAATACTTCAAACCCAGGCTTGTTTTGATGTTCAGCTTTAACATTTTGGAGCTGTGTTCATAATTTTGTTTGTTTGAAAAGTAGTTAGATTTCTTTTTAATTCTCAAATTCCCAGCTTTGCTTATACTAAAATCATCGATGTTGAGCATCAACACTGGAGCTGTGTTCATAAAAAAAAAAATTGATAAAAGATAGTTGTTTTAAATATCTTTTTAATCCTCTAACTCCAATCTTTGCGTATACCAAACTTCATTGATCTTGAACATTAACACTATGGAGCTGTGTTCATAAAATATTTGTTTAAAAATTAATCGTTTTAAATTTCTTCTAAATGTTCCAGTTTCCAGGCTTGTTTGCACCAAAAAAATGCTGTTGAACTTTTACATTTATTCTGTTTGAAAAGTAATTGCATCTGAGAGCAAAAAAAAAACCCTCTAAAACTCACAGTGATGCAGAAAAGTATAGGAGGATGCTCAGATTTAAAAAATAGTAAGCAGAGACAAAATTCCATTTCATCACTGCAAACGCTAAAGCCCCGGTCACATAGGACCCCGGAAGCAACACGATTCACCCCGACACGTTGTTCTGAGGCAGTCAACTGTACATTAACAAAGAGTCGGGGTGAATCGTGTTGCTTCCGGGGTCCTATGTGACCGGGGCTTTATGCAAGCTATTTTTCCTTTATTAAAGAAAGAAAATGCAATTGTAGGCGAGGAAACTACATACGTATCTGAGGTTTTTATGTACATTCATTGAAAAAAATAAAAAATAAATAACATACTTCAAGCTATGTTTAGATGCAGGCTCTTATCAACACACAAATATAATGTGGAGCTTTGGGGGCTTTCATCCCAACATAAAATTGGAGGCGCCGTGGTGTAGTGGTCGTGACTCTCGCCTTTGAACTAGAGGGTCGTAGGTTCAAATCCTACCCATGGCATCAATTTCCTTCAGCAAGAAATTCATCCACATTGTGCTGCACTCAACCCAGGTGAGGTGAATGGGTACCTGGCAGGAATATTCATTCTTTGAAATGCCAAGTGCGCCGTGAATGGCTGCCGGGCTAAAGCCAGGGTAATAATAATGTAAAACGCCTTGAGCACTCAGTAGAGTGGATACGTGGGCTATATAAATTGCATCTATTATTATTATTATCATTATTAAAAAACGTTTCTGATAATTATTCATCATTATTTAATTGTAATAAACATATATATATGGTCAAAAGAAGTTTTCTATAAGTAGCATTTTGTTACAAAGGATATGAAATCACATGGTGCGAAAGAGCTCTCGCATTTTGTTGTTCATTTTCAGCCTGATGTTTGACAGTATTTTGTCATCTTCTAATCCGCCACAAATGCAATATGTTTTCAAGAGATTTAGATTCACTTAAATGATTTACATTGTGGTATGTGGAAGCAGTCCGATTCACGTGTTCATAGGGACTTAGCGACTCGACTGACTCACAAATAATGTAAAAACTCTGATCTCTTTTAAACCGCAATTTCTAGGCTTGTCCAAGAATGTCACTTTTTCAGGTAAACAAATTGCTTTCATCAAGGATTACAACAATATGGCAATTAGTCACACAAGAATAATGTTTATGAATCAGATACAAGTTGAAATGATGAACATATGAAATAATGCAATGTAATGATCCAATCAAACCTGTAATAGTCAAACCTAAATTGGTTCCGTCTAGATGAAAATGTGTGTTATAGAACCTGTCTACAGTGGTCACTTTTCTGTTTCCCTTGGATGGCCTCTATAGACAGGATAAACTATAGTTAAGGTGAATATTTTTGTTCAACCTATCGTCAGTTTTTCCCCTGCATGTGCGTTCTGATCACCTTAAAGTATGATTTCCTTCATATTCTGAACAAACATCCATGGGGCGGTCACACCAAAGCGAATAACCAAGATTTTGGCATCAATGTCAGAATTGCGGTATTTTGCAGTGCCAATAGAGATGCGTGACATAAGTGCAAACGCTGCATTAATTAAATCAATGGTCAGATTGCAATACGAATCACTTTGATTTCTTAGAGTGAACAGCCTTATTGTTTCATTTATCCTGTGAAAATAAGCAATAGATGTTCATGTACATTATCTTCAAGTAAGACGGTTTTGTAGAAAGAAAAACTGATCTGGAATAACTCACAAATCTGACTAAACCATTTTCAATGATATGTTAGAACAGGCTTCATGTCTTCTCAGCAATAAACGAGATGACTAATGATGATGACGAGGAAGACAAATGCATGACCTCATTCAGACCTGTATTATTCAAACTAAACAATAAAAATGGTACATTTTAAGGAAATAAAAAGTTGACATAGGTGAACAGACTTCATGTCCTCTCAGCAATAAATGAGATGACTGATGATGATAGAGAGGATGACAAATAAATTACCTCGTTTACATCACAAATTGAACTGCTCAAACAACAGATTATTCAAACTAAACTAAACTGGCACACTTTGAGGAAAGAAAAAGTGATCTAAAATATAAATTCCAAGTGTGCCTGCCCATTTTCATTGACATAGGTGAACAGTCTTCATGTCTTTTAAGCTACACGGTATGAACAAGATGACTGATGATGATGATGAAGAGGATGACAAATGCAAGACTTCATTCAAACTACAACTAGGACTGCTCCAACACCAGTATAATCCAAACTAAACTAAACTGGTACATTTTGAGGAATGAAAAAAAAATTATCTAGAATACAAATGATTGAAATATCCAACCCTTCCATTGACATCTCGGTGCAGACTTTATGTCCTCTCAAAAGATGAATGAAAAGGATGAAGAAGATGATGATGATGATGATGATGATGATGATGATGATGATTACAAGAATAATGAAGAGAATGAAAACTGTGCAGTTCATATAAAATAGTTTTGTTGCTAGAAAAATGGATAAACAGCTGGGTCTACATACTTCCCGTGCGATCTTCCTGCATTGCTTTGTACATTCCTCTGTTGTCTCTGCATAACTCAGCTGAAACATCCAGATACTTGACATATTTAGAGTGAAATTTTGAACTTATGGCTGCACAAAAAATTTCCTGCTTGCTAAGATCAACCTTAAAACTTTTTCTCGCAAGGTGGACTTCAAAACTGGTTTGGGAGACCCGTTAAAACCGCTTTGAGGAAGGTACCGAGCGTTTATATCTCCCACTAAATTAGTTTTCGTTACTACTGGTTTACACTAAAAGTTGTTTGAAGCCCAAGTATAGTTTTGGTAAAAATAAATAAACGTGAATTTTGGGGACGTTTATCAAGACATATAATTCTTATACACATTTCGAGACCATAACATATTTTTTTAACGAAATGATTCGTTTGAAAATTTGAATTTTACTGTTGAATCATATTTAGCGCCCTCTCTTGGTTATAACAATATTTTGCTTGTTATCGGGCATATAGAAAGTTATTTCCGAGATTTGACAATAAAATGATAAAAAGGTACACACAACAAAAAATTCTGAAATTTTTATCCAATTCTGTGCATGAATAGTTGTCCTTTATCAAGAAAGAAAATTTTGAATTAGTGTTGGGGGACTCAACAGCGAAATATTCTGCACATTTTAGGTTAGCTTTTCCAAAACTCAATCATTTTTCGCACATTCTTTTGTGCAAGATGTTCATGATACTATATTTCATTTTATATAGATTTGAAGACAAAATTTGGCGATAAAAATATTTGCTTTTACCAACACTTTACTTGGGCTTCAACGCCTTAGATGTGAACTGGTCTTGATTATCAAGTGTGACTGCTCACTTCATTGACATGGTTGAACAGACTTCATGTCTTCTCAGCTATGAATGAGATGACTAATGATGATAAAAGAGGATGAAAAATACATGACCTCATGCCCACTACAAATAAGACTGTACATTTCAAGACTTAAATATTGGGGAGAATTCATGGATGCAAAACGAGCAAGGCTATTTCAGTGTCCAGGGGCCGATTGCATGAAATGATTTTAGCTATCCTCTTCTTGCTAAGTCGTCTTAACTTCTTGTGCCACCGTCTTAACATAGACGTACCCAAGTTTGTGCATGTGTTAAGAGGGTGGCACAAGAAGTTAGGGCGTCTTAGCAGTAAGAGGATAGCTGAGACCATTTTCCTACAATTGGCCCCTGACGAATGCTCCAAGACTGGAATTTCATGAAGATTTTATGGAGAATAGGAAAGGCTAGAGGTTGTCCTAAAATAGTAGTTAGTAGACCCTTCCTTTTTGATATATCAGAACATGTCAGAAAACAACCCTCACGAGTACAAATTTCCACAGTATTTCATATTTGTGTCATAATTGCACTATCAAAATGTTCATTTCTGTTATAAATGTGGAGTAGATGACACATTCATATTCCTATTTTAGTACCATCATTTTCACATACATGTATGCCTGACATATATGACATTTCATGTACAGTACAAGTCAATACATATTGATACCTGTTATCACTATAAAAATGTACAACAAAAGAAAAAGTCCCGTGATCCCATTGTGACCCCATTGTCGTACATTTCACAGTGATAAGAGCCAAGCAGTGAAAATATAGACCCCGTTTACACCGCCGGCCCAAATTTAGGCCGGCCCAGGGCTGGCCCAATTGCGGTACCGGGTCCTGCTCGGTTATCAGTTTAACACCAAAACTTTTAGGCTAGCTAACTTGTTCAGTATTTGAACAGTAGCGGCGCTCTGCATGTAAATTTTAATTCAGATGATGCGAGAATATCCAAACTACGCGGGTTAAACTCTCAAAACAATAAGATATGACGTCACAATCGTGAGCGGGCCCGCATTTGGTACCGCAACTGGGCCAGCGAGCGTTTACACCGAAACTAGGCCGGCCCGAGACAACCTTCAGAGGTGGTCCAAAAGTAGGCTAGCTTTTGGTACCGAAATTGGGCCAGCGAGCGTTTACACCAAAAACTAGGCCGGCCTAAAAGTCGGTGTAAACGGGGTCATAGACAGTTCAAGTACAATACATAAAGTTGCCTGCACCCGAAATATCAGAATTTGGGTATGGTGTGAATTGGGTTTGGGTATCCCTTATGGATTATATCCTGAAAAAAAAATGATCATCAGATTTAGTCGGAAAAGAAAGGAAAAAAATCATTTTAACAAGATGAGACATGATATGTCCTAGCTGTAAATCTGGACTGTACAAGTCAGAATCCATATCTCGGAATTTGGGTATGGTGTGAATTGGGTTTGGGTCTCCCTTGTGCATTTGATCCTGAAAATGATCCTCTAATTTAGTTGGAATAGAAGGGAAAATTAATTTGGAGGAGATAAGACATGATATGTCCTCTGTAAATCTGGACTGTACAAATCAGCAACTAAGGGGGTGTTGCTCAAAATCAACTGCAACTTTGCAAATTGTAACGCACATTTTCATTCGCACACGGTATGCGCATTTAACAAGATGCACATGAAACAATGATTTTGATTGGCGCGTTCCGATCAACTGCACCTTGTGATCAATTGCAACTTTTGAACAACACCCCCTTAATCTCTGAATTTGGGTGCGGTGTGAATCGGGTTTGGATATCCTTGTGCCTTTCATCCTGAAAAAGGATCATCAAATTTAGTTGGAAAAGAAGGGAAAAAATCATTTTGACGAGTTGAGACATGGTATGTCCTCTGTAAAGCTGGGCCGTACTGCACCTCTGTGACTCAGTGACACCCAAGTCTCACTTTGAAACATAAACCTGACAAATGTTTATGTTGTCAGCTTAAGGAATTAATCAATTTCATGATGATGTCATCGTGACACATTCTTGAAGTTGATGTTCAACAGAACCCTAATTTAACTGTTTAGCAAGGTGATTTTCAAACATGCGTAACTACAAGACATAATACCAGGGGCCGATTGCTCGAAATGGTCTTAGCTATCCTCTTCACGCTAAGACGTCTGAACTTCTTGTGCCATTCTCGTAACATAGACATTAGTGTTGATACGACTTTGTTAAGAGGGTGGCGCAAGAACTTAAGACGCCTTGGCATGAAGAGGATAGCTAAGACCATTTCAAGCAATCGGCCCCTGGTTGTCACAAATTTAGTCTCAATAGTTGCATGAAATCTGGATGAAGAAAGTCACAATCACGCAAGGCACAAAATATTTTTGGCGGTATGGCACGTCAAAACATCGAGGGGGCCATCATGCCCACCCCCTCCCAGTAGAGATGAGGGTTAAATAAATGCACAAAATGGGAACATTTTATACGAAATTTTTGGGACTGGCAAATGTGGGATGAAGTTCCAAGTTGCTTGAATTATATCATTAACTGTAACATCATCTGCAACTTTTGTTGATCACTTGGAATAAGAAATATGAAGGTCAAATTCTGGAATTTGAGCAAGATTAATATTACTCAATATATTTTCCAAATATATGAACTTATGAATATATAAACTGATCTAATGAATATGCAATACTTTCTTTGAAGGACTTCATCAGAAATTTGTTGTACAAGTAGTAGTAGTAGTAGTAGTAGTAGTAGTACCATACTCCCAGACACTGATAATAGGGACTTTTAGCATAGAAGACGGGAGTGCCGATCACAACATTAGCTCTAAGGTCCATTCCAGATGAAGTAGCGTTGTGTTGGTGCACCCTTCTGGAACGGGCCTTAATAGAGCTAACGTTGTGATCGGCCCTCCCGTCTTCTATGCTAAAAGTCCGTATTATTTCTATAACGATCACAGTGTATAATATTCAATTCATCATCATCATCTTAAAAAACAATGGAAAGTGACAGTTAATATTGTTTCCTCTTGAAGGAAGATACAGATTGTGAAAATTATCACAAGATTCAAAGAATCTGATGAAAACAAATGGTGACAATAAAGTTTCAAAGAACCAATATTCCAGGATTTGTGATTCATTGTGATATGACTACAGGCCTAGTCAATACAGATCTAGGATTTACCCCATTTTTAAAGTGTTTACCTCCCATACACAAACACAAACACACACCGAATTCAAGTTCGCTCTTGTCAATATATCTAAGGTCCATTTTGTCACTTTGGTGTCCCCAAGAGTCTGTCTCCATGTACCAGAAACGTTCCTAGACAACTGTGGCTATCTTGAAGCATTTCTCACGTCTCTTTCCCTCAGTGTCTGTCTCTAGTTGTCTCTTATGGTCTGTTAGTTCATCAGTCTGTCAAGAATTAATGTCTCTTCTTTTACATTCTTATTTTTCAGAGTATTCATTCAGTTATAATATATTTATATGATTTAATTTGAGCTCTCATACTTATCATCTTGTCCTCAACAACACTACAGTAAACCAATTACAGGTTTGGAAGTGTTTCGTCAAAATCTCCTAAGATATAGAATAAACTGTGGAAACAGTTTTCTCAATTAATCCCCTTTTGTCTCCCTCCCTCCCTCCCTCCCTCCCTCCC
>BQKZ01000084.1:142577-159687 GCA_036244855.1 Temnopleurus reevesii
TGTGAAAATTTGAGCAAAATCGGATAATCTGTTCAGAAGTTAGGAATTTTCTAAGTTATCATTTCTACCTGTGCTGGGCATCCTTGAATTGGCATGCATATAGCTAATTAGCATAATCTGTGATGTCATACATGGAGAACTCCTCATTCACTTTGTATATAAATTTATTGAAAATGGATCAATATCATGTTTCAAATGAGGAGTCAACACCATTCTTCCTGGAATGCTTGCAGAATTGATGCGGCTATAATATATCTAACCGAAGAAACTAAATTTTGTCTACTTTTCTGGAAAAAAGAGGAAAATGTGAAATTTTGTGTACGAAGCGAATGGAGAGTTCTCCATGTTGGCAGCCATTTTGTGCCTGTACATTTGCCAATTTAAATAGCCCATGAGGGGTGTACATCAAAACTTTGAAAATTCATAACTTTTGAATAGATTATCCGATTTTGCTCAAATTTTCACAGTTTGTTCATCTGATTTTTCTTAATTTAATAATAGCAATTTAATGTCTGAGTGTAGTTCCCCTTTAACCTCTATTGAGAATGCATCTGAAGTTATCAAGAGGAAAATCTTCTTTTTTGCGGCTTGTGTCAAACTCAATTTGTACTCTCAAAAGCATTGTATTTTTTTTTCAATATAATAGCGTGTTCTCCGCAGCCAGTCAATGCAATTTAAGTTCCTGGATATGCTCAGAAAATTCAGACATGCACAATGGCTGTGGCACACAAAAGAAAACATTGCAGAAAATTGGTATTTATAACAAATCAGGAGCATGCAAAACATTGTGCGGCATCATTCATACATACCCTACTCTCCATTGCCACAAGTATTACAATAAAATCCATACAAACCTTGGATTTCTTTTCTCAAACTGCTCTATATGGCACCGATTAAGAAGTTTGATTAATATTGATCATTTGATCCATTTAACAATTACATCATCATCCTTGCAATTATGGATCCATACAATCCATTGCAAAGTCAATTTCAATATTTAAAAACTCATAACAGCGCAGAGTGAGCTATGTGGAAGAACTGGATGCGTAAACAAACAATATGTCGCAGATTGTACAAAGTACAGATTTTGAAGACAATTAATTTGATTTGTATAATACCCCATAACTATCTTCTTACGCAAGAAACATACATATTTTTTTTTTATTGGTAGATCGGCTTATTCATCCTATAAATAAAGAGTGGGGGACAAAGCAATATTGCAGAAAAATTCCTGTATACAAGTAGTACATTGCATACAAATCCATTGCATTTTGTAATGCTCATAATTCATCCATGCCCTACTCCCCATTGCCACAAGGATCACAATAACATCCATACAAACCTTGGATTTCTTTCTCTCAAACTGCTACATAACAAACCCAAATTTCCTCCTTTGACTAAGCTTAAAGTCAGTATTAAGTCACTTTACAGACCTCTGCGAGGCCCCCCTATTCTAGAAAAGGTTGTTCCTGGTTACCATGGCAACAGGCCTAAAATGACTAACCCAATGAGTGGCTATTCCTTTGACAGTGCACATGCTACACATGTGCTGAAGGTCACATGGAAATGCACATGTGCGTATACATGCAATCCATTCCTCCACAATGCTTGGTCACCACTATGCATACTTCCAACCCAGAGGTTGGCCCAAGGCTTGCCCAACATAGCAAAAAGAAATGTATGCTAACTGGATTACAAGTATTGTAGTCCAACTGTTGCCTTCTGGTAAATACTGCGTAACTTCATTCGTTGGTAAGAAACACACACAAATTTGAATGATACTGTATGGCAAAACAGGTGGTCCAGTTGAGGACTGTGTTCTAATTGCACCTTCCTCTGGACACATTCTTACCCTGAACACACAGGGACAATAAAACTCAACCACAATTCTCAGATACTCCTCTGATCATCCCTTGATCAGGGGCTCTGTGAGAATTGCTAATGTATGACAAGGTCTAAAATTCAGTGAATTTGCTAAAATATTACATTTTGGAGTAAATGTAACATTATACACCAGAGACAATTTGAATATGACAAAATATAATATCTATGCATTTATTCTAAAATGATAAAATAGGCATAGAAAAAAAATGGTTGAGAAAACCAAACACATAGAACAAAGCTGCTATTTGTTATCCCCTTGGCAAACTTTTCAGCAGCAAAACTTCTCAAATCATTTTTCTAAAAAGCTCTCGTTTTTTCTTGGCGATCACTGAGATGCAATACTTCATTGGGATACAATGCTCCGCTCTGATCAGTAACAAAACTTATCAGATCGCTTCCTAAAAGGCTCTCAGCTTATTCTTGGCAACCACAAAAACTTTAGAAAGTTTCTTAAATCATAACCTAAAAATACTCTCCTGACAGCGCCAAAAGGGCACTAAAGCCATCACAGCTCCAAATACAAGAATATCACATATAAACGTGTGCTAATTAAGTCTACGATGATCGTTCCAACGAAAATTTAGCAACCTTCTGACGGCTTCTTGAAACGCTTCCCAGATCCGGGAACGTCTCAAACCGGAAACACCTAATATCTATTCTGAGGCTGTGCCCACTCAATCTCCCATCCCTTGCTCTAAAATCTTGTCATTTTTTGGCATGCAGAAGTGGATCACGAGCGATTAAAAATAGACACGATAGGGTCATCCCTGCTCCAGCATGATGCGGCTGGCTTCTCGTTAAAGGGAGGGGAATAAAATGAGACATGAAAAAGCAGGTTTTCATGTGAAACATGTGTTTGGTTCTGGCAGACACTAAGAGGCAATTTGTCACATTAATTCCAACCTAATATAGTTGATGAATCATAGTATGCCAACAAATCATGATATAGAACCATAGGCCTTATATAATAATAAAAATAATAGATGCAATTTATATAGCGCACGTATCCACTCTGCTGAGTGCTCAAGGCGCTTTACATTATTATTACCCTGGCTTTAGCCTGGCAGCCATCCACGGCGCACTTGGCATTTCAAGGAATAAATATCCCTGCCAGGTACCCATTCACCTCACCTGGGTTGAGTGCAGCACAAAGTGGATGAATTTCTTGCTGAAGGAAATTGACGCCATGGGTAGGATTCGAACCTACGACCCTCTAGTTGAAAGGCGAGAATCACGACCACTACACCACGCGCCTCCACGAAATTTTAGTTTTTCAAAAAACCTAAACTTTCAGGAAAAGGGGCCATTAACATTTCCACTACTACAAACTTTTGCGACATGCAAACCAAGAATCATCAAAATACTGTAAAAGCTGAAATTTTTGCTTTTTGCATATCAGAACGAATTATATTCTAATGACCACTTAAAGCTCAGTTCTAGTTCAGGTAAAAATATCTTCTATCAGTGCAAAATGTTTGGAAGCAATCCTAAAGTGTTTATCATATGCCAGAATACTAATGAGTAACAATGTTAAAAGTTATACAATACAGGCTTGCTGAAATTATTTCAGATCCAATACCACATGCTTTTATTGGATTATCTTCCACAGAAAACAACATTAGAATTAGAAACAACACTATCAACAATAGGTACTCTTTAGCATTTTTCCTAAGTTCATTCATTCATTCATTAGTCTATTATTGTGGATTTTTCTAAAAAAATGGAGCGGAAGATTTTTTTAAATTATTCTCTTTAGGTTTCATTCAATTCTGTAAGCGTTTTATTTTTGGCTTATATTGCATATACCAGAGTTTAAATAGGTTAATTCTCATATATATTTATCCATGCCAATCAATCAGCCCTGAAGAAAACTTGGCAAGCCAAAATCTGCTGATCAAACATTATTTTCCACATATTTTTTTTTTAGAACAAGCATGTTAATCCAGTTACTGCTATGTTTAACCTAACACCCCTTCTTGATTCCCAGCCAAAACATTCCAACATTGAAGAATCCTCCGAGGCTGCCATAATCTTGACCTAGAAACATTAAAATGTTATCTTTTTCCCCCTTTTAGGATGCTGATGGGAACATGTGTGCATCATAAACACAAACTTTATAAGCCTAGCTCGATATGAACATCATTAATCTGAGCTTAAAGCGATAGACCAGCTTTGGGACGAGGGCGCTTCAGATATTTAACTAGGTTGCGAGCTGCAGTAAAATTATTATCATAATGCAGTTATTCAATGGTAATTTAGAGCATGCTCATAGTTTGTTTGCATGAAATCGACCTAGAAATGGCTCAATTATCGCCAAATAGAAAATGGTGCTGCGGTCGTTCTCCCTTACACAACATGCTTCACGTACAAAATGAACGCGAACTCACACACCGCAGACAATACCACCGATCGCTCTGCCCATTCCGAGCCGACACTCCCCCGTGGGATAGCACTAGCACACCGTAGGAATAATGGTTGATTGACGTGTTTGACGTAAAATACACCAGAATACAAGGAAACATTTACTCCTAATGTCGTACAGAGATATATTTATGCATGTAAAGCAACTTGTGAATACATCAGCTCGTTTAACATCACTTTCTGCTTCCCAACCATTACGAATCTATACCTTTAATGCTAATATCCAGTACTTGCAAAGATCTTTAATGTAGACAATAATTAATTAGATGTTGCTAAAAATCTTGCTTAAATATTTATAAAGGAATGCCTGTTAAATAAGCAGAGTGTATTAATGGTGTAAATAAGTGCAATTTCCATTCGTAAATTGAGTTTCCCAAAGATACGTATTCAGCCTGCATAAGTCCATGTTCGATGCTTCCAAGCATGCTCCATGGTCACCCAGATATCCTGACTTCAAGGGCGCAAATAGATATAAATGGGACTCAAGAAATGCATAGATGGGTCTAATAAAATAATATATGGGACTAATGGGATTAGAAATCCTTTAAAAATTCAACTTCTAAAGACCTTATCAGAGAAATCCGGTAATTTCCTTTTTCACACTTTTTATGTTGATGAATAGTGATCATATACTGGGTAAACCACTTGAGGGTTTCATTATTGTGTTAAAAGCAGAGTCTACCCCAAAATAATAATTTTTTACAAGGAGCAGAAAAAAAATTGATGAGCGTAACAAAACAAGTTTAAAGATAATTGGACAAGTAATTTAAAAAAAGTTTGGAATTTAAAGATTTGAAAAAATGAGATAATCAGTGAAAAATTACAGACATGTTGCCAATTTGATGACATCATGTACTAACCAGCATTTTCTTTATAGATATGGTGCAAAATTCATCAGTTCTACAGAAAGTTTATGTTTATATAAATATAAACATTCAAATACGGGATCTACATATCTATCATCAAGATATCCTATAGTTAAATTTTTGAGGAAATCATATCTTTTTTGGGAAAAAGCAACATTTTATAATAAACATTGATATGAATACAAGAAATGGTCAGTTGTACACCTGTAACATCATCAGTTGCCAATTTGTTTAAATATCTAAACATTCACAACTTTCTTATTTGTTGTCAGATTTTTCTCAAGCTTTTTTTTGTTCTGTTCGTTTGATTTTTCTGCTTCTGTTGAAGAAATATAATTTTTTGGGTAGACTCTCCTTTTAAGATAAAACTACAAGCAAAATTTTAATTCATATCGTTTATTCAGGACATGAATATCAATGTTGATTTGAACAAAATTCTTTCAGATCAGAAACACAGCTTTTATAGCTTATTTATACGTACGGAAATATGCAGCAAGTAAAATAAATAAATGTGCAAAATATCTGTATTCTCAAAAAACATGAGCTCATTATTAAGCTTGGATGGATTACATTTCCACCATACAATTTAATTTCTCTAAACATATTCAGCCTGCATAAGTCCATGTTCGATGCTTCCAAGCATGCTCCATGGTCACCCAAATATCCTGACCCTCAAGGACACAGATATAAATAGATGGGACTCAAGAAATGCATAGATGGGACTAATAAAGTAATATATAGCACTAATGTGATTAGAAGCGCATAAGGACATGCCATGGCTATGTGTTATGCGCTATATAAGAACTGNCGGGAGGGTAATTTATCATTAACACTTTTCATGTTGATGAATAGTGAGAGTGTACTGGGCAAACCATCTTAAGGGCTTTATTATTGTGTTAGGATAAGACTAGAAGCAACATTTTAGTTTATGTTTGGTCAGAAAATGAATATCCATTTTGATTTTAACAAAATACTTTCAGATCATTTGTAGTTCAGCACATAAGTTTTACCATAAAAACACAGCTTTTACAGCTTATTTACAATATGTTCTGAAATGTGCAGCAAGTAAAGAAATAAATGTGCAAAATATCTGTAAAAATATATGCTCATCATTATGCTTAGATGGATTACATTTCCACCATACCATTTAATTTCCTGGTAAGCATAAATGTGCAGAGTATATTAATTTAAAAAAAAATGCAATTTCCACCATACCATTCAATTTCTCTAACAGATTCAACCTGCATAAGTCCATGTTCCATGCTTCAAACCAAGCTCCATGGTCACCCAAATATCCTGACCCTCAAGGACACAAATATAAATAGATGGGACTAGAGGAAGGAGATAGCATCTCCACCCTCCGGGGAGCTTTCGGCGGCGATGAAAAAATTCCCGCTTAGCCTCCAAGAATCGCTCATGATGTCATGCCCATTTAGTCAAGACCTCTCTCGCATATTCTATGACGTCAATCGCTGCTGTGACGACAAATTGCCACAAACTTACGCGTTAACTTGTTGAGTGCCGAAAAGAGGAGAAACAAAAGTAATCCTTATTGGCTGGAAAATATTCAATCACTACTGGGTAATTCATCCTGCCTGATCTTTTGACGTCATACAAATCCTGAAGCTTTGTCCGAAAATATTGCACTGCTCAATCAAATTGGGTTCGGTATGTTGAATCTAAATGCATCTTTCTCCAAACTCAAAAGGAAGGCGCCATATACTATAATCTAATTCAGATCTATTTTGTTCTGGGAACTCTTGGGTTTTATGCACTTATCCTTTCTTTGATTATAATTTAGTTGCATATTACTGGAAAATTCAATTTGTCAAAATAGGTATAACGTAATTAGAATGTAATTTGGCATGAAATAATTGCAATCAATGCTTCCTCTTCTGTTTTCATTTTCATACATTATAAATTAACAAAGGTCATTAAACCGATTGACCAGTTTTGGGAGGATGGTGCTTCAGATATTGAACTACTTTGTGAGCTGCAGTAAAAGTATTACCATAATGGAGTTTTTATATGGAAAATTAGAGCATTTCATAGTTGATTTGAATAAAATCAATAAAAAATGGCTTAATTATTGCAAAATAAGAAATGACGACAGCATCTCTCTCCCCAGCACAGCATGCTTCATGTACAAAATGAATGCAAACTCACACGCCGCATACAGTACAATACCAACGGTCGCTCCAGCCATTCTACGCCGCTCGACCTGGCGTGCAAATCACTAGTGCACCATAGGAATGACACGTGTTTGGCCTTTTCGTAGCAAATTACGCCAGAATAAGTGTGAAAATCTTCTCCTAATATCGTTCACAGTTATATATAAGCATGGAAAGCAATTTGTGAATACATCTGCTCGTTTTACATAAATTTATCAATTTTTTTTTACATAAATGGAAATAAAATTTACCAGATTCAATCAGTGTAATGTTCATTATTCCTAAACTTAATTAGCGAAAACGAGTTTCACCTGAATTTTATAGGTTCAGTGGTCCTATTCAGGCGATTTAACGCAGATAATTTATTGGCGACCAACTGCATTGCTTAAGCCTGTAACGGAATTTACCATGCACGGAGAAACATCTACGGGGAGCTTCAGCGATAAAAGTATGATAGTTTAGATAATCTTTAAAAAAATGAAAATCCCAAATATCCAAACTTGTCCCCAGAAGCAAAAATATTTGTTGCCTATTTGAGTAATATAGTCAGGAATTCATAATGACAGAGAGATGAAAGACAAATATTAGATGATACTAAAAGTGCAAACATGCACATTAAAGCGCTAGACCAGTTTTGGGAGGAGGGCGCTTCAGATATTTAACTAGTTTGCGAGCTGCAGTAAAATCATTACCATAATGCAGTTTTTCAATAGTAGATTAGAGCATGTTCATAGTTTCTTTGAATGAAATCGACCTAGAAATGGCTTAATTATCGCAAAATAAAAAACATGCTGCGGTCGTACTTCCTCACAAAACATGCTTCACGTACAAAATGAACGCGAACTCACACACCGCAGACAATACCACCTAGTGCACCGCCCGTTTCAGGCCGACGCTCCCTGTGCTAAAGCACTTAGCACACCGTATGAACAATGGCTGATTGACCTGTTCAACGTAAAATACACAGAATACGAGCAAAAATGTACTCCTAATATCCTACATAGATATATTTAGGCATGTAAAGCAACTTGTGAATACATCAGCTCGTTTAACATCACTTTCTGCATCCCGGTCATTACGAATCTATACCTTTAAAAAACAAAAATGCATTTTCTAACACATAGAAAATACATTTAAAGACCTTAAGCCATCAGAACGCAAATTATTTAAATTAAAAAATAAGTTTTTTTCATCATTTATTTCATCATTGTACAGCATGGTGTGTTAAAAAATTCCTCAGAAACATCTTGGCCAGCTACATTGACAGAATTGTGTTACATAATGACAGAACCAAAATTANCCCCAGACGCAAAGTTTGTGACAAGGACGCAAAGTCTGTGACCAAGGACGCAAAGTTTGTGACAAGGACGCAAAGTCTGTGACCAAGGACGCAAAGTTTGTGACCCCAGACGCAAAGTTTGTGACAAGGACGCAAAGTCTGTGACCAAGGACGCAAAGTGTGTGACCCAAGGATGCAAAGTTTTTCGCCCCAGATGCAAAGTTTGGTACCCTGCACGAAAAGTTTGTGACCCAGGACGCAAAGTTTCTGACCCCAAATGCAAAGTTTCTGACCCCAGACGCGAGGTTTGGTACCCTGCACGCAATGTTTGTGACCCTGGAAGTAGAGTTTGTGACACGGCACGAAAAGTTTGTGACCCAGGATGCAAAGTATGTGACCTAGAATGAAGAATTTGTATCCAAGAATGCAAACTACACATTACTTAGCACTGACTAAATCCTATGAAATCCTTAATTTTGATTGAATGAAAAGCAATATCTCTGAATGTTGCTTTGGTAAATGTCATAGAATGAATGCTTGTCGTTGAGACAAACTTCACATCCCAAAAGGTGTTTCATGAGGTTTGTCTCAGCTACTATTGTATTACTCAGCACTGACTTTATTTATCCTTGATTCGGGTTCACAGTAGTGAATACTAATTCAGATAAGTGCAAAATGTTACCGGCACCCACGCCGTGGACCAGGATCACAATTCATATACTCACTGCAGATTTGTTTACTTTCAAACCATGATTTTTATACAAGAATAATTTATGAATAATTGCTTTGAACTAATTTGAATGGTTGTTTTGCACAATTCCAAATTCTCAATAACATTGGAAGTTAAAAATACCAGATTTAGAAATAGATTTCAGTGAAGTATATGACGGGTGCCAGGCTCTAACTATGAGCCTCTTTATCACTTGAAGCATGCAAATCGAAACAACTATGAAACTAAAGAGAAAAAAAAAAACACCAAAATAATCTTCATCCTCTTTCCTAATTACACCATCATCCCAAATAAGAAAAAAACTCAAACCTGTAGAGCATTCATAAGGTAATATAAACTATTACTTTACATCATGGTTACCAGAGCAACCAGGTCTCCGCCCCACACCAAAATTGATAGGCTTCATCCTCTCTCCATAAGACACCTTCAGACCAAACTTGAAAATAATAGGACAAGAACTCGGACCTGTAGAACGTTCACAAGGTAATATTAACTATTTCTATTAAATCATGGTTACCATGGCAACCAGGACTCTGCCCCACACCAAAATCAAGAGGCTTCATTCTCTATCCTTCAGATACCTTCACACAAAATTTGAAAATGATTGAACAAGAACTCGGACCTGCGGCGGACGGTATTGTATATCATTGTTATGCAATTTATATAGTGCACGTATCCACTCTGCGGAGTGCTCAAGACGTAAACAGAGTTATACGTGTATACAGATGTATACAGATTTGTTAGTGTCCCTTTAGACTGATATTTGAAGGACTACAAGAGTACGGTACTCCTAAAGAATTTATCCTCTCAGAGCTGCCAACTGCCACAGACCAACTACATGTATTTATAGTCAATAATAGTACCGTAAAATACAAGCCATGTGCACCACGATGTATGCGTGTGTACCCTATAGGGTATACACGTGTAATTATTTCTCCATAGACCCGTGTGTTATTTGGCCTTCTAAAAAAAACATATAAAATCAGCTGTAGATTAGGTCGACAAGTGCTTGGTAGTAATGGAAAGACAATTTTATGGACTTTCTAATTCTGCATTCAAAACTATCTCTTGACCAGCTCATTTTTTAGCAATTACTCCTCACATAGCAACATGTCGTGCATCAATAAACTCCATACCCCTAATGAAGTAAATTGAGTCTATCTTTAGCGGTGTCGAAGTAGTTCCAGAAATCAAAAAATTTTGGATCCCCCTTTTGATATAGAAAGGTCATATATTCATTTACTAATATCCACAATTAAATAATCACTCATTCACATCTATTAACATTAATCCATGATAATTGAACTCCAATGGGTTGCCTAGGGGTCTATTTTTCATCCCCGAAAGTGATTCACCTATAATTACGCGTGTGTAGCCACAAGAACTGAACTGAACTGACTGAATACAAGAAAGTGTCACTGGTGATGCGCAGAGTCATGCGTACCTCTATGAACAGCTTTATGTACAACAACTCCAGTCGCAAACTTCATGGTGCATGTGGCCTACCAAATGAACACTTTGGAGCCACAATAAAAACACAATATTTGCAGAAATAGAGAGATAATTTGGCTTAAAAAAAGGGAAGAAAGAGATTTCTACAAGATTGTGCAGTGTAATATGTTGAATGATTGCAAAAAAATCATAAAATGCTATGAAAACATGGTTTCAAAATGATAAGAAAACATGTTCGTGCCTCCAAATACATAACGATAGGGAAGTCCTAGTACTTGAAAAGGTATTGGAGAGATAGATTGACAGAATCGTGTTACATAATGATGGAGTCTTATCATATCACACTGGGCCTCTCTGCACTTTTCATTGGCANTTATTACATCTTGAGGAAAGAGGAATACAGTACCCTTATGATTTTTTAAACGAGATATTTTTTTCTCTTATGTTCACCCATGTATACAACATATTGATTATGCTGATTTTTACACACAAGCCAGCTAGGGAGATGAAATTTTGTTACTGAACATTAATCCATTAAAAAAATTAGGGGAAAGACTTTTTGGTTGTGTTTATATGAGGTGTGTCTTCATATAAATTCAAGGCCTTTATTACGAGTGAATGGCCGAGAGCATGGTTTATGTTGTCACGCTTTGTCTTATTTGGTTCAGCTGTTAAGTTATTCCAATATTAATTTTGCCTAGTGCATATTCAAAAACAGTTGGCATCTCTGGATTTATAGATTGACAGAATAGTGTTACATAATGACAGAGCCTTAACTATTTCGCTTACAAAATTTCAGTTTCTAAATTCCCTCTATCTGTACGGAATAAAGTACAGGAAATTAGGGGAAAATATGGAATATATAGGGAAAGCATTGTAAGTTTTTTACTTTGTGTTCAGACGGAGAGCCACTATCAACGGCTGAAAACAAGGTCAGAGGCCATGCAGATTAGCGTACGGTATATAATATGCAAGCTTCAGTGGGGGATCCCCGTATATCCTTGTATGTTTACAGTGACGTCAGCAAGCCACCGATCGGTAGTATTTTATCGCGCCGATGCGAGCGGCGCGCCATAGCGAAAGAGTTAATTACATCACACAGAGCCTCACTGCACTCTCCATGTGTACAGGGATCTTCTATCTGATGCGAGCGGCGCGCCATAGCGAAAGAGTTAATTACATGNAAAGATATAATCATATTAAAATATTTTGTGTAAAATATATACAGATATGCCAAACAAATGAACTGTATTCTTTGCTTTTTTTATATTTCAAAGGGTCTAAAAATATTCTATTCAGAGGCCTAAAGATATGTTATGTACCAACTTCTATACATGATCAACAAGACTAATTTTCCATAAAACTAAGGGAGTGTTGCTAGAAAGTTGCAATCGATCTTAATTAGAATGCAAGTAAGTTGCAAATTGACATGTATGTTTTCATTTGTGCACTGTTCATGCTTTTGAAAATACATGCATGAAATAATGGTTTTAATTGGTGCGTGCCACTGAACTGCACCTTGCAAGTGATTGCAACTTTCTAGCAACACCCCCTTAAGTAATTTGGTTCCCCTCCACTGACAGACCCTCTGAAATTGGCCCGACCTGATTTAAAAAAAAAACTTTCATTCACACAAAAAAATTATGCATGCAAGTATGACTATGACATTCTAGGCATCTCTGCATTCAAAGTATTTTTCCTTGTCGCATCCATTCACCTCACCCGGGTTGAGTGCAACACAAGGTGGATGATTTTCTTGCTGATGGGAATCAGAGCCATGAGTGGGATTCAAACTGCAACCCTCTTGACGTAATATGAGTGTCAGAACCACTAAACATGACACTTTCACAGTTTTGAACCTGAGACCTACAATTTCTCAAGCATTTTCTCTAATTTACCTGAGGAATTTTTCACTAATTACTCCCGAAATTAAGTTACAGTACGTCAAACCAGGCCTTGGAATGGTGAAGGCGACAGGAAGCACTTGAATTAGATTAAAGGGCATGTATATTCGAGAACAAAATTAGGTCAGACTCATATTATGAAACAAACAGCAACCAGAATGGTGTATCATAAAATTACAAAAGACTTTAAGAACGAATTTACGAATGACTATCAGTTCTTGTGCAGAATGGTTCTGAATCGTACAACACTCAATAAAATACTCCAGTCTTTCTTGAATTCATCTTTCTTTTAAGAATGATTTGACCTACACTGGAAACTCACACCCAAATGGTGATAAATTGAACAAGTAATACAGTCAAATCTGTCTAAGCGGCCACCTGTCTATAATGACCCCCTGTCTATAGTGGCCACCTTAATTGGTTCCCTCAAGATAAAAATGTGTATTATAGAACCTGTCTACAGTAGCCACTTCTTATATTTCCCTTAAGAGGCCACTATAGACAGGTTTGACTGTAGAATACTTCGTAACGTTGACTCATTTGTCTATTTTTAGGTTTTTATTGTTTATTCATGATATGAGATTTAATTAGAATCCACAGTCTACAAGAAATATATCCCAAGGTATATCCCAAATGGAATATTAGGTAATTTAAGAGCGGAAAAGTATTTGGCATACCTAGGGTAAAAATACTGTTTTTTACCATCTCTCTTTTGACATTTTCCTCCTGAAAAACAGCCCGAGTAATACATTTTGCAATGGCTATTTTGGAGCTTACAGAGCTATTTCTAAGGTGTAGCAGGCTAATAATAATAATAATAATAATACATAATAATACACAGCTTTTATATAGCGCTTATCAACTCTTCATTAGAATTCTCTAAGCGCTCTACAATTGCAGCATTATTACCCTGGCTTTAGCCCGGCAGCCACTTTATTAGCGCACTTGGCATTTCAAGGNCATAACCTATCCCGAATCTTATTACAATGGGAAGATCTTCTGTAAATGTTCTCATCTGTTTCCACAATTAAAAATGTCATGCTTCAAATAAGTGATAATAAATAGTAGAAGGAGATTTTAGCTGTCAAACTGAAGACCGTATTCTAAGATGACTGTGTTGAATTGTGTAATTAATAATCTATCGCAAATCTCATTAAACTGGGAAGATCTTCTGGATATGTTCTCATCTGTTTCCACGATTAAAAATGTCATGCTTCATATAAGTGATACTAAACAGTAGAAGGAGATTTTAGCTGTCGACCTAAAGACCGTATTCTAAGATGACTGTGTTAACCTATCCCAAATCTCAATACACTGGGAAGATATTCTGGAAATATTCTCATCTGTTTCCATTAAAAATAACATGCTTCAAATAATAGAAGCGATACCATCCTTCTTATAAGATGGCCTGAAGACCTTATACAGGGTTCCAGCTTTTTGAGGACAAATTCCCTGATTTTTCTCTAATTATTTTACTCCAATCTTTTTCTCTTGAAATTCTACCCGATTCACTCATTTCAATCGTTTTTTTTTCTTCAGTATTTCCATACATTCTGTGATTTGAGGAAATTTCATTAAATTTCCTGACTGGAAAAATGGCACTCGTTTTCCAAATTTTCCAGGATTCAAGACAGAGTGGGATCACAAATTACATCAAATCTATTTCATTAGATCCTTTTTCATTCAAGATTGTGACTGTTGACTGGATATTTGTAGCTAAATCCAAAATTTGGATGCAGTTGAGAATGGAAGAAAGCAAAGTTGTGGTCTTTGCCGTTAATAAAGCTAATAAGGACAGTCACAAATTTATTTGGGGGTGTTTTCTGCGCTACCCATGCGAGCCCTGGTCATGTCTTTTGGATAGCGAAGTTAAAGGCCTATCCTTCATTCTCTCTTCATTTCCTGGCATAATAACCTATAGCCTGTCAATTAACATTATACTGGATTGTGCTATTTATATCTAATTTCTTTCTCTCTCTCTCTCTCTTCTTCTCTTTCTTTCTCTCTCTCTCTCTTCCTCTCTCTCTCTCTCTCTCTCTAGGTATGAAGCAGAAGGCTGACAATCTAGAGGATTATCCAAATCTCCAAATAGTCTTCGATGTCATATTAGATGACGCTCATTTTTGTGCCTGTCAATGAACATTCAAATTACACATTGATCAAAAGTAGCATGCACATTTCAAAAAGATCCTGTAAAGAGACGTTCAATGAAGAAGTCTAAAGAAAGAGATTCTAAGAACGATACCAAAATACCACCCACGTTTCCCATTATTTGGACCCCTAAAGATGACTCGATTGTGCCTTAAAATTGAATTAGACTAGTCCTTATCATGTAAACCTTGATAATTCATTATAAATGACTGGATTGTGCTATTTAAATGATCATAAATTAAATCACAATGACCCTAAGTACGTGAGCATATTATATATAACATGACTGCATTGTGTTTCTTATGACTGAGCTGAAATTACATCACACCTCTCCTATATTTAACCACTCCAACTTTCGGTTCAGAAGCACCTGGATAGCACTAAGAAGGGGTTACTTGGAAAATCAAGGGGGGAAGGTACCTAAACAAAAACGAAAATAAACTTACAAGTCCCGGACGCGTCCCGAGAGACGGCGGGTGAGTCGCGGGTCGGCCCTGGGAGCCCATTCCACGGGTGCTTGCTGGATTCGGCGGAAGTCCCCTTTCCAAGATTTACGTCATCGAGGAGCGTTACCGTGGGAACAGAGTCGATATGTACCCTCGCCGCTTCCTCTGTGTAACCAGCGTTTCTGTAGGGGTAGGAAATATCAGACTTGGCACCGTAGGATGTTATGCATTTGGTAATGTACACAGGAGCTCACACACGGTCAACAAGAAACACACATGGACAATGTACACATTGCGAACATTAAAGAATTTGTGGTATGCAAACTGTGCATGGTCGATATCGCTACAGGATCATTCTGCTTTAAATGGGAATTGGAAGTGGTTATCTTGCTCTGGAAACTGTGTGAAGGAAGCAAATTTGTATAATTTTCATCATTGGGATAATAAGTTGAGCAGTATTTTTCATCTACTATTGGAAAATCCCTTTCTCATCAACACAGGTTAAAACTTTTGAATGCACATCTGACATTTTATGTTTATGGTAATTAATCATCAATAAGCATTTAATGCTGAGCACAGGTGCATCCCACGATTCAATTCTTGGAATGGTATTAACTTCTTGAGTGAAACACATGTATCCCTTCATATTTTAATCCATGTGAACAAAGCATAGTCATTTTGAATCTCGGAAAATCAACATTAAAATTTATATTTTGCCAACAAATTTGGAGTTGTGCTTGTCTCTAGTTATAATTATAAATGATTCAGCATGAAGGAAGATACCTATCCAGCAAGTGAATAATTGTAGCAGAGGATTACAAGTGTGAATGATTGGATCATTTGAATTCGAGTGCTTAACATCTGTGCGTGTAAGTAATATGGTGGCACGTATCTTTCTATCTGAGGGGAAGGGTGATTTGGATAATAAGATGAGCAGTATTTTCTAACCTATCCCTGGAAAGTTTATTTCTTGCAATACAACACAGGTTAAAACTTTTGAATGCACATCTGACATTTTATGTTTATGGTAATTATTCATCAATAAGCATTTAATGCTGAGCACAGGTGCATCCATTATACATGTGAACACAGCGGAGTCATCTTAGATCTTTGAAAATTAACATTTTAACTTTTTATTTTGCCAACAAATTTGGAGCTGTGCTTGTCTCTAGTTATAATTATAAATAATTCAGTATGAAGGAAGATACCTATCCAGCAAGTGAATGATTGCATCAGAGGATTACAAGTGTGAATGATTGGATCATTTGAATCCAAGTGCTAAGCATCTGCACATGTAAGTACATGTGTAATAGGGTGATATACATGTATCTTTCTATCTGAGGCACAGGGTAATCGATACTTCATTAGTGAGCATTGATAAAAGATATAATCATATTAAAATATTTTGTGTAAAATATATACAGATGCCAAACAAATGAACTGTATTCTTTGCTTTTTTTTACATTTCAAATGGTCTAAAAATATTCTATTCAGAGGCCTAAAGATATGTTATGTACCAACTTCTATACATGATCAACAAGACTAATTTTCCATAAAACTAAGGGAGTGTTGCTAGAAAGTTGCAATCGATCTTAATTAGAATGCAAGTAAGTTGCAAATTGACATGTATGTTTTCATTTGTGCACTGTTCACGCTTTTGAAAATACATGCATGAAATAATGGTTTTAATTGGTGCGTGCCACTGAACTGCACCTTGCAAGTGATTGCAACTTTCTAGCAACACCCCCTTAAGTAATTTGGTTCCCCTCCACTGACAGACCCTCTGAAATTGGCCCGACCTGATTT
>BQKZ01000084.1:169993-194218 GCA_036244855.1 Temnopleurus reevesii
AACCGCGTGTAAAGTGAATGGGACGCAGAGAAGGGACCCAAATATTTTGAACGGCAAAAATGAGAGGGGTGTATATTTCATCTAAAATGACATTGTTCCTGATCAGATTTTGCTGAGATATTTCTCACACATAATCTTCAGGATATTTGTGAAAATATACGATTAAAGTTGTATTGGATATTCATTGACTTCAAGCTTTTTTCAAGCTGAAAGTTTAGGCGCGCAGACGTGGGACCTCCCATCATATTTTAAGAGATAGATTTTGCTAAGTACCACGATCCAAAAATGCTCTAGAAAAAGTATACGAATTAATGTGACCCCATCATAATTTTATGGCTGTGTATACCGCCACACGCGTGTGGCTGTATCCAAACCCTTGTCTTTTGGATACAGCCACACGTTTTGAGAAATTATAATGCTTATAATGGTGTATCCAATTACCGGACACTGAAACTTTTCACATTAAATTACTTCATCAATATTACAAATCAGATCCGTATTTTTCACCAGCATATTATTAAAGTAGTCAAAAATACTTTTTAATTCATTCTTTGGTATATGAAATAAAATTCTCATTAATAATCGAGCTCAAATGACACCGGTCTCCGAAACGATGACTCCGCATCGTGCACGAAACTGCCATCATATTACCGGACGTGTATAAGACATGGCGAAAGAGGGCGTGTGATGGATTTTCTATGATGAATCTATTGAGTCTTTTGTGTGCGTGGTGTTCGGTTTGCGCTCTAAATTTTGCACCTCGTATCGCTACGACCTTTCCGGAGATGGCGCTAATTCGCCGTCATCCATAACGAAACACGCACACGTGATCTCGGATTGCACTTTCGTCATTTCTTCTCTCATTTTCAACATGGATGCTCGCATGAACAACACGGCCACGGACACCTTATTATCGTCATTTAATGTCAGTTACCTCTCATTACCATCAATATTTTTACTACGAATGATAAATGAATTGTTTTAAAGATAAATGAATTGTTTTAAAGGTAAAAAAATATGTTAAAAAGCAATTAATTGCCTTTTTACGTGTCATTTCGTCAGATTTTCAAGCCTTTTCCTCACCCAAACTGGGATGATCATGCCCATACGCTTATTTCTCTGTTAGTGCGCTTTTAATACGCGTCCGGTATTACCACGCTGTCCGGTAATTGGATTGCCACTATATATCTCGGGAATGAAGTAATGTGAAATCACGATAAGTCTTTGTAAATTTATATTGAAATAATAATTATGCATAAACCCTGTCAAAACCCCCAAATAAATCCCCAAAACGAATATAAAATATGAGGTTTTTAGTTTTTCATACGGTGTCTGAAATGAAAGACTATATAGCTCTATTCACTTTGTACATACACGCGTGTGGCGGTATTATTTTTTTTTAGAATCAGACATAATGATAATCTGTCACATCTTCAAAATATTTAAGTCAATTATCTTATAATTTTCGTCATATTTTTATCACTTATAAGCGATTCTAACTATATTACAATCACCTCTAAATCGCATTTTATCTCAAACTGAGCTGAAATGAAAGAAAGCTAAAGGACTAACGATAACGTTAGGCCCTGGCTTAGGCTTAAGCTTAGCAAACGTATAAATTAGTTTGTGGGACCATTATTATTATATTAACAGGCAAACCAAAACAGTTGAGATCACCCTATTCAAAACAATTACAATTCAGTAACAAAAATGGATAAAAAGATATTTCACCTTGTTTCCTTTACTCCTGTATTTTCAACCGGTGCTGGCTTATAGAGAGATCTCTTTGATGAATCCATTGTCTCATAATTTCAATAGAAAGTTGATTTTCGGAGTTCAAGTCAGATAGATTTCTAAAATTCCCGCGACGTTAATTCGATAGAGGGCGCCCGTCCTGAAACTAAAAAAACAAACTTGTCAAACTAGAGGTACCGTAACATAATCGTTCTATCTATTTGTATTTTTTGTCAACGAAGAAAGCATTTCATTCGATAGGCAGGGTGAAAAAGATCAAAATGTTCACAAACTCACCCCCTTAGCCTGTTAGAAAATTATGAATACAAACCCCTCGCTTCTGATAATTTGATTTGATTTATTTATTTCCATATCAAAATCAAACAATATAACAAAAAATAAATGTGAATAATATTGAGTAAACATAAATTGAAACAAAATTACAAAGGAAAATCGCTTACGAATATTTACAGGATAATAATTGTTCACAAATTAAGGGTTGATTTAAACGACCAAGCATTTATGATTATGAAATTGAGGGATGTGCGGGAAAAAGCAAAGCTTGTGATACGCACACCCCCGGATTAAAGTTGCACTAAGGAAAATAATGAGAGTCGTTATAAAAGAATAAGGAATAATTTGATGGCTCCTAAAAAGGTTATTTATTTTCATGTTTGCAAATTTATGTTTGCAAATTACCCCCACTTCTAAAGTCTTAAATTATTTTCAGGTTGTCGAAATTTGTAAACCTCCGGCCCGGGTCACGGGCTGGTTAAAAGAAAATGTTTATCAAAGATAGTTATGCCTCAAAGTTAATTATAGAAAACCTATTTCAAGTGATATCTGAAAGAGTTTGTAAAATATCATGACAGAATAATCAAAAGATGCGTTTTGAAACATTCACTTTCAGATCTCTCAAGACATTGAATGAAATTACGAACTAAACTTAGGCAGTAAGCATGGTAAGGCCTACCCTCATCGGCTTCATTTGAAGAAAACAAAAATATATGTATATGTTAATATTCTAAGAAGTTGAAGAGCATCCCTCTTTCTATCCCGGACATATCATGAATGTGCCATGAAGTCCCTTGCAAGTCCGATCCCACAGTTTGAGGAAAAAGAGATTTGTGCCTTTCGAGTTGTAATGTGACTTCGTATGTTTGTTTTCCACTATTTAATCAGATATATGCTAGATCTTTTCAAACAACGCTATAAATAAACCAAAGCCAACCAATAATGATTCATAATTAAAGTCCAATATTCTTTTGCACATCGAGTTTGATATGGGGCATGCCAAATAAAAGAGATTTTGGTCAATGATTACAAATCTTGTATACATCAAAGACTTTATTGATATGATCGATTGGAAAATATTGACAGGCATGGTCTGAGTAGAGCTCAAACAAAAGTGTTTGTTATGCAAATTATTGAACGCACTTCGAACTTGAAATCTGTGTAGTAGGACGGTTTTTTTTTTTGCTAGCATGAGTGAACAAATATTGATTAATAATTAAAGATAATATTAAGAAATATCAATGACAGCCACATCACCAAACTATTCCCAGTACATGAAATGACAAATTTACGATAAATATTATTATGCGACCCTTTTGATAATCATTTCGTTTCAATTCTAAAACACTTTATAGGATAAAAATTGATAGATAGATAGATAGATAGATAAATGGTTTATTGATTAAAAATCGTTGCAGCTAATAGCTGAATTATGATTTCAATTTACAAAGTAAAACATAAATAATACAACATTAATTTGAAAATTAAAAGCCTCTAGACATTCGAAAGAAAATTGCAGGTGCAGCTGCTCTGACAGCGCCCTCCAAAGCAAGAAACGATATCAATTTCAATGATAGTATCACGCAGAAAGCACAACTTTTTAATGAGCACTTCATATTCAGCTTGAATTAAAAAAAAAAAAAAAAAACATAAATTTATGGTTCATTTAAGTCTCGATTACATTTTTTTGCATAATTATAGCGTAATTACTCCGAATCTTATAATAATAATAATAATAATAGATGCAATTTATATAGCGCACGTATCCACTCTGCGGAGTGCTCAAGGCGCTTTGCATTATTATTACCCTGGCTTTAGCCCGGCGTACACCAGCGCACATGGCATTTAAAGGAATAAATATTCCTACCAGGTACCCATTCACCTCACCTGGGTTGAGTGCAGCACAATTTTTTTAGCTGAAGATGAAGTGCGTTCACTTTGAAACATGCTCTCATTACAAAGTTGTGTCTTCCTCGTTCCTCGTTACACTATTATTTAAATTGTTATGCATTACGTGGCGTAGTGATTTAGACTCCTTGCATTTTATGTACAGGTCGGCGGTTCGATTCCCACCCATTGCGTTAATTTTCTTCAGCAAGAAATCCATCCACATTGTGCTGCACTCAACCCAGGTGAGGTGAATGGGTACCTGGCAGGAATATTCATTCCTTGAAATACCATGTGCGCTGGTGTACAACGGGTTAAATCCAGGGTAATGATAATGCAAAGCGCGAGCACCCAGCAGAATGGATACGTGCGCTATATAAATTGCATATATTATCATTAACATTTCCACGCATTATGAGGGGACTACCAAGTACCAGTATTGAATAAGTAAAGATAAGTAAGTTTGAGAGCAGTTTTGGATCAGTCTATCGCTCTGAGAGCCCTAATTTGGGAATGCCTTGTAACACTGACTGAATGGAAAACAAAACAAAATCAAACAAGCGGTAAACAAACAAATTAACAAATGAATAAACAAAATCATAGACAAGACTTCAATTTAAGCGATTTTGAACATACGGACAGAGAGACAGACAAACAAACACACAAATAAACAAACAGAGAAACAACTATCAAACCGTTGTAACATTATTTTAAACATAGATCGAGGAACTCGTAGCAAAAATTTGGGTCAAGGAACGCATCAAACAATGTTTGAGCAAAATTCTTATCAGGCGATTTCAGGATAAACGGGCGGTTCTGTGCTGACCTTGTGCATGGAAGAGGTAGTCAGGTTGAGGACTGAGTGTTCTGATAGCACCCACCTCTGCATATTCACTTGAAACACTGAACACACAGGGACTGCACAGCACTCAACCACATAACCCCCATACCCATCTGATATGTAAGGACTCTGTGGTTGAGCGCTGTGCAGTCTCTGTGTGTTCAGTGTATTAAGTGAATATGCAGAGGTGGGTGCTATCAGAGCACACAGTCCTCAATTACTGGACTAGGAAGAGGAGGGGAATTCCCTAACATGTTTGTGTAAGATAGTATATCAATTTCAGACCTCATACGAATAGTGTAACTTTACTAGTTGCAGTATCAAAGTAAAGTGAAAAGATTTGCCCAGAGATAGATTTAGATTGGAACTAATTTGATATTTTAGATATGCTCTTGATGATTTGAGTGTATTGTTAATATCATGCTGATGTTTTGTGGTTGGTTTTGATTAGAATAAACCTTCGTGAATAAAGTAGTTGCATTACGCAGACTATCGCAATCTCCATCGATCTTGAAGTTGTGAGCGGTTTTAATCACTGCACTGCGATTTGTGGAATAGATTTTCGATTTTAATCTGTGGCAATTGTACAAAGTCCGATTGTTGATTGTTTGGTAAGTCAATGTTAAACATTTTATCTTCTAATAATCACTAATAGTTATATCAACAGGATCAAGCTGGCTTTTGTTTCATTCTCTTGAGAAAATCCGAAACGAGCTTGACAAAGATTAGGGGCGCTGTGTTTGACTTGGGTTTTGGATGAATGGTGCTGCGTGCGTGTGTAGTTAATGACCGTCTGTTGTGTGTAGGTGCTTGGCCTTGGTGTAAAAAAAAAAAAGGTTCAGCCTCTTGATGCAAGGCAGGAATTTTACGCCCCAGCATAAATGATGAAAAAATGACAAAGATGAATTTGGTATTGATTGAATTGCTTAATACATTCTGATTCCTGGTAATTTGATACTGGAGTGTGTTTTCCCAAATCGTTCTTAAAAGGTTTAATGTGAATGACTTAAAGAAATAATAATAAAAATAATAATTACATTTATAAGTCGCTTCATACGGGTGTTTCAAAGCGCACAGGTGGTCTGTCTAATCATAATACCGGTAAAAAATAAATAGATAATTGATAAAAAACAACGTTCGCACTATAGGAGGATAAAGTTAGCGCTAGGATTAGATGCCTAGCGCTCAATTAACATAGGTTGCGTAAAGCGCACAGATGACAAGAAGAAAGCAGTGATGACAGAGAAGACAAGGCCAGAAGGGATAGGAAAAATGGGTTAGGTCTCTCAACATGAGAGGAAATATTAATATTATTACCAATATTAATATGGTATCACTTCTGCACTGCAGAATACAATTTATACTCACCTAAAAGCCAGATAAGCTCCTTAACCGCTAAGCGAGACAAACACCATGCCCAGAGGTTCCATTACAGGTAGTTCCATATGTCCAGTCCAGGCGGTGTCTCAATCCATGTCTGATGTCCCACAGAGTTATGCTGTAGACCTGAAACTGGGGTTCTGGTTTGTGCCCCAGCACAAAGGGTTTCCCATACAATGGGGCTATTGAGCCCTGATATTGCCTCAGCCCAGCATAGCAAGGCCTATTGTTACCATGGCATGGCAAGGCCTATTGTAACTGGTGCATTCCAGGGCCTGCCATGCCAACCATGTAAACGGGGAAAAGTATCAGCTGGGCTGTTTTACAACATTTCCCCCAGTTCTCTAGATTGACACATATAATGAAAGTACTAGAATTAATGTGCAATCTCAAAAAACCTTGCTGGGTTACTCATAAACGTGCTTCCTATCGCATGGTGCACAACTAATTTTAGCCCAAGCATATGAGCAGGGCACAAAAACTAGCTGAACGCGCAATTTATAACAACTAATATTTCGCCCAAGCATCTCTGTTGGGCACCAGTGTGGCAATTAACGCGCAAATTTGCAATACTTAAACTTATCTAACGGAGCATTAATTCACTGGCTGCAAGTGCAACTTACAGTCCGAATATATTATCAAGATACAGGCTGAATTTGAATGATGGACATTCATACATTTTGAATGCATTACTTAATTCTGTGTCAACTAATTTAACATTCAAAGTTGAACCATCTATAAAATGATTCATATGATTAGTCGTTATTCAGACTCGAATTTAACATTTGATTGGTATATAAACAGATCCAAGATAATCGCACAAATCGTCCAGTTACTTAAGGCTACCTAAACAAAAGTTAAATTAAGTTCAACAGTTCTTCTCTTCTTTGAGATGGGGTTCTTTCCCACAAAAGCAATTTCAATATACATTTCAAACATGTTCCTAAACAACGTTAATAGATAGTTGTACCGTGCAAGTTCACTTACAGTTGCCAGGGCTATACGGCGCCATCCTGACAAACCCGCTTGAATTATGTTACAAGGGCTTCTCAAAAACCCATAAGGTTTTCTATGTCTCTCAGGCGCAGGCAACTCAGTTCCCTATAGCGATACATTTTTTTTTCTGGAAACCACGAGAGAAATCGAATAATTATACATTAAAAAACGGAAACACTTTTCCTGGACGGTGCATCCCTTTTGCACCTCTCTATTATCATCAGAGAAGAAAAGAACAAGAATGATCTTCCTGATACATAGAAAAGACAAATGACAAAATCTCTATCTGGTGGTAAACGTATTAAGACACAAGTTTTCTGTCATAACAGAATAACCTAATGCCCTTCTGGCATTCTAATTGCACATAATCTCAACAGGGAAGACTACTTTAGCTACGGCAGTATTTTCATCTTCAAACATTATATACATGTATTTTTACAAAATTGCCTCCCTACAGGAGTAAGCTGAAGCATATATAAATCTCCTGAAAGAATTCATTTTTATGCGGACTAGGCTCAACTCAAGTATACCTCGTCCTTACAGGATTTTTGCTCCAATAAACAATGATCAAATAAAATACTTGGTCGAGGTTGAAAGTTAAACTCGCATAAAAACTTCTACAGTACCTAAGAATTCCCTTAATTTTCCATCAATTTGGAACAAACAAACTGCCGTCTGGAAAGTCATTAAAATCAACCTGCAATTTCTTGTCTATGTAGTTCAACAATCTCATCTTCTTTGAGTTTATACATGTAATAATCAATTTCATGCTTCAATGTAAGAATCATGCAAGTCATAGTCTCAAGAAGTCTGTTTACATTTTGCTTGAGCACTAACTTTCCATAATTACATTTAGCTTTGCACAAAGCATAACATCTCCTTCAAACTACATTCATGACTAAATTCCCTCAAAACCCTAATGCAGTTTGCAATTCTGGAGCATATACTAGGTTCTCTAGTTAAAGCAATGCTTCAACAGAATAACAATTCCAGATAACTAATTTGGAAGCCGAAAGTTAGCTGTCCTTCAATAGTGATCATCATATTTGTTAGACTCTTGATTGAATTCTGAACCTCAATCAAGAACAATGCATGTAGATTTTAAATACAAATTGCAGAAAACATGAATATTCAACAAAAAGTCTTAAGTTTCTGGACAAGTTTGTCTTTAAATTCTTAACTTTCCATTTTACAAACAATTTCTTATTTCCTCTTAGACTCATACTAGTACATATAATTTTTAAATACCTCTAAAGTACAACAGAATTTATCTAAGAACTTCAAAGAAGTCCTCTTCAACTAATAATTCTTAGATTTGGCCAGAACAAAGAGTTTGTAGTTTCCATTGTAAGCACGCCAAAAATGTTCAAACTCTATGTTCTGGCTGAGCAAGACCGATTATGCTCCTTTGCAACTTCCCCTAGTTGCCTCTCCTTATTGGTGGGTATCACAAATGAAAATAAGTCGCAATAGCAATTTACCATTAAACATTTATAGATTCCTATGCAGATTCTGCTATAATCGGAGTTTAATTGGAACCCTTCCATGTAGAATTACTTTCACATATAATTCAACAATCATTTAAGTCTGCCAAACGATTCTAAACTATTCCAGATAAGATTCTTTGCTGTGGGTATCCTGCAAAGATGTAGATGCAAGGATATAGTTTGCATTGAAAAATGTATACAAATAGTATGAGCAGAAATTCAATGAGAGTAATCTACTCAGTATTGTCAATATCGTGCCAGAGTAGTGATACATTTTTAGACCTCAGTGCGGATTCTGCTTTAATCGGAACATTTTACAGACAGGGCAATAATACTTGTAAATCTAGCAAGCATTAGTTCATCTGGGGTTATTCCCCCAGTGCCCACGAAAACATAACTTGTGGCGTCGCGCACGCAGAAGCAGGCCGGCAGTCTATTGCAGTATTCACCTGCAATTATCATTGGAGACTAACAATTTTTTCTTATGCAAGAAAGTTTTTATACTCACTTTGGTTAAAAATCAAAGCAATGATTTCCTTTAATAGTTGATAATTTTCATATTGTGACAATGTCCAAAAACTAATTTATTCTTTAAAAAAGAGAGAGTGTAAACTCTCTTTTCCCACACTCCATTCCTTTTTTTTTTTTTTTTCTCTTTTTCCTTTCTTTCCTGTGATCACGCTGGCGGTTTTCCACATGGATTTCATCTTTGCGCTGTAGGTCAGGACTGACTCCTACTAGGAAGTCATCGAAACAGTTTGCAATGTCACGCATGGGACTTTGCAAAGGACAATTATTGTTTGACCAAAGATTAGTGATTAGTCTTAGGTCATGATAATCACAAAGCTATCCTTTCTTCAATGTGGCTGCGGATAGAGGACGTTAAGTGTTATTTCATGAATTGGCCAACCTTCAAGACAGCCAATAAGATTGGTTATGCCAGCTACTTTGGCCGCACTAACATCACCAATAAGTTACCACGAATGATGTAAGGGCCTGAAAGTAAGGTGACAACTTCGCTTTGGATGGACTATCTCTAAACCAAATGATACCCTCATGGTCACCGAGTTCAGAGGAAAAGGGGGTAGACATGGGGTGGCTACAGAAACTAGCGATCTTCCAAGCGGTCTCGACAATAGGCTCCATAGCGAGGCCCAAGGTGCTCCATCAAATGGGGGTGGCCACGGAGGAAGGAGCCATGGACTTGTTGCGGCGGCAACATGTTCTTTGCCCTCTGGGGCGATCCATGCATGGCTCAGACCGTCTAATGGGGGTGGCCATGGAGGAAGGAGCCATGGAATGGTCGCTGAAGCCCAAGATCCAACAAGGGGGTCAAACAATTGACTCCAGTGAGAGGCCCAAACAACGTTATCTACTGAGACTGGCCATGAAGGGGGGTTCAACATACTGGCCTCTGAAGCATCAAGTCCTAAACTCTGGAGGACACTCAATATTTCATTCCAAGTTGTGGCCAAAGCGACTATATCAACCGGGGGTGGCCACGGGGGGAGAAGCCAGGCACACAAACGGGAAGGTGACAAGTTGGCAATCCTAGCCGCACATCCACACTTAACATCTTGAGAAACAGAAATAGCAAAATAAATAATCCTAGAAGGGGTACTTTCCCCTCGCAAAGGAGCATGAGACACTTGTCTATTCTTAGTCTCCAAAGAGGTTCGACTGCCCTCTGAAACCATAAATGAAACGTCAACATCTCTTGTACAAGAATTATATACACTACAATTACGCATAACAAAAGGTTCAGAACCTAGGTTCAGGTGAGCCCCATCACTCATGCTCAATATTGGTTCTATTGGAGTGTAGATAGGCTCCAACACTGAATCAAAGTGAGCCTTGGTTCCACGAGTTGTAGGCATCGCTTGATGCGCTTGTGACCCAGATTTTGTATGGGCCCTCGAAGATTGTGGTTGCTGCGCATTCGCTTCTTGCAATTGTGGAAACAAGGAACCATAAAGAACTTGGAGATGTGCCATCAAATGGTCAAAGCTAACATTTGGGACAGCAGCTATGAGTTCATTGACTTCATCCCTAACTGACCCTTCTAGGCACAACCTTAACTCATTGACTCTTTCAACCTCTTTCCAACTGTGTCTTCGCGCAAACCGCATGAAACTAGTGGCAAATGTTTCCCAATTTCCCTCCCCATTGAAAGATAACGACTGGGGTTTTCGCACTAATGACTTAAAAGGCAAAGCATAAGGCTTGTGAGGGGAGCAGAGCTCTTCTTGGTGAAGAGGTTTCTGATAAGCCAGGCTTTCCTGTTGCGAGAGATCGACACAGTTGGCAGGGCTTTCCAGTCCGGGACCTAAAGCCCTTTGAGTACTTGCATGTAAAGAACTGGGGTGCAGATGCTGCCGAGACGGAGAAAGAGTCGAGTCTTGAGCCAAAGCTCTGGGTTTGGAATGTGATGAAGGAGCACTCATTTGAGCCACATATGCACTTGTGTGATTCGTGCGGCATGGAAATTCCAGACTCTCTTGCTGTATATGAGTCCCTACATTCTCTAAAGACCTACTAGAGTGCTGTACGAATTCATTATTGGAAGCCTGCAAAACGGGGTGAGTGGACTGTCGCACAGTGGATTGCGACGCTTGGCCATTACCGTGCTGCTGCGCTATTTCTATTTTAGACCTTTGGCTGCTCGGTAAATGCGCAACGGTATATTGATGCTCAGAAGACTGAGGAGCAGAATGTTGTGCCCGATATTGTGGCACAGGTTTTGCATACCCTGGAGGATTCGCAAACTGATGCGCCGGGAGCAGAGTTGCATAATCTTGTGGACAAGGGGCTTCCTGTATAGAATATGGAGGCAGGTTACACGCACTAACTCTAGTTGAAGTCCTTTCATATTTGAAAACCTTAATGTTTTGATCCACAACAAATGATGGCTCATGAGAGTATAGACAGTGCTCCCTCCTATTATTTGGAACCCAAGGAGTATAATCAAAAAGTTCTAAGTAGCTCTCTGGATATAAAGTGAAAGAGGCTAATGCATGATACAACGAATCAGGTGTGAAGTTCACTACTTTATCACGAACACGAAGTATTTGTTCAGCTAAGGAATAACTAATCCCAACCTGTCTCACAAGTTCTTCCCTTGTGCAATAATTAATGAAGACCTTACTCATTTTTCTCGGTTACCAAAAGATCATAGAAGCCTCAATACCCAAATTTGATCATGCATTTTCTAAGATTAGAGTCAACATCCACAAGAATCATAAAATATTTGAAAGCTGAATAAGAATTGTTTGTTTTCACTTGCAGAAGTAAAAATACAACTTCAACCTTCCAAACAAAAGAGAGATCTATCCCACGTCCTAATTAAAGAGTTAGGCTGATCGACTTATACTCGGAAATATATATACCACCAAAAGTCTGTTTAAAATTCAACGCCTTGATCCAACACTCCAACTTGATAAATTGGCCTGCATAAAAGAAGGACTCCAATGCAGCTGCTTCAAATTCCTATGAAGAAACCACTCAAAAAGAACTTTATACTTTCAGAGTCAACTATCTACATGTATGTTACTGTTTCTAAAATGCTGGAGTACCAACATTGAAAGTTTGTTGAACCAACAGTAAAAAGTTTCAATAAGTCCTTTCTGGTAGTTCAATAAAGTAGAAGTAAAAACTTGTGAAGAGTCGAACAACTGTTTTAATCTTCAATGAATGTAAGCCATTGAATAGAAAGATTCACATCAAAAGGACTGCTGTGATAAGCAACACTCTGTACAATTGCTCCCAAATCTCAAATGTAATTGTGTTTGGCACCACAAAAATAAATAGCAACGTATTTTCGGTCACCAAGTATACACTGCGCAACTATTTTAAGCAGCAGTCATTGAAATAACAGCGTCCTAGACAATCACTAAGGCCGTCGATAATTCTGCAAAGTTTCAAAATGTGTAAAGGATCAAACCAGATATAGATGTTTGATCAAAGACTAAATCGAATTCCGATCACACAATTTTAGCTAGTCTGTTTGGGCATTCAAACAAAGACTAACAAAGGGAACTGTCAATGTCCCCAAAAGACCAGAACAATTTTATCACTGGACAATGTTAACAATCGCAATGTCCCTAAGTGTACCAGGTTCTGTTGCAGATTTGGCTTGAATGGAATTCCACTCAGCACATGTGTGCACCTGCATGTATGGACACAAATGTATTTAAACAAGTGTTTCTTGAACCAGGCAATGCAATTGCTATTCAGATCTGTGAATAATGTAATCTTAAAAATACCAGACTGGTTCAAGAATATATAAACAATGCACAATGTAGAAATTGACTAAGTCAAGTTTGGAATGTCTTTCAAAATGTCAAAACCAAAAATATCCTGAATAGAAAGTATGGGAATTCTGATTCCAAAGGCTTGAGTACCGGAATAACCCAATAGTAACGCTTGAGCATAAACAAAGATGCTTTTCAATTCCCTAATCAGTTGAGATACATTACTATTCAATTGAACAGACAGAATGTTAAAAGGATCAACAACCTTGAATAGACCACAGACCCAGCAACTATTTTGCCAAACAGTCTAAATGTAACTTGAACAATCTATTCAGCTTTGCATATATGGCCAACGAATTCCAAACCCAAGTGGGCAATATGCAAATCAAGTAAAATTCCAAGAGCTAGAAAGTTCACAGTCCGGTTAGAACAGATGGGTTTGGGTTACAAACAAAGGCCTGCAACTTTAAGTATAAATGTATGCAAGAATTCGGCTTAGGACCATCAGAATACTGAAAGAATGTGACAGGGCTCACCCTCCGCTTGATATTACAATGTATATGCTGGAGGTAGCCACAATGCAACCTTTCCTATCAAACAAAAGGAACTTTGCACAGAAATGTCCTTTTGAAAATCTGTATTTCACAGAGTGTCCAGGGCATACACCTAATGAATTCAAAAGAACTAAAGTAATCTAAAGAGAGAATAATTAATGCTTTTCTGACAATCCCTCGCCCAGCAATTTAAAGCAAAGAAACTTTATAAATGTTGCAGTACAAAGAATGCGCGATAATCAAAAGCAAGAATATTTGTTTTCAGAGCAAGGATTCTGAATTTAAGGAAATGCCCTATTCTAATTACAGAGCAGATAGCATTTATATGTGATGTGCCACGCCTTGTTCAAGGAATTTGATGAATATTCTTTCAGCAACTTGTCGTTAAAAAGGTATACAAGTGTGCCCTGTTCACGCAATTCTCACAGAAATTCTTGAAAACTATAATTTCATTTAAAAATTATTCGTGCCACGCCTTTTTCAGCAATTTGGGCAGAATGCATGAAAACAAGCTGAATGAAACCTATCTCTCTCCCCCTTCACAATACACAAAATCGATTCTCAAAAAGGGAGAGCAGTACATTCACATACGAGAACTTCTTGGAGAATAGCAATGAAAATACTAACCTCTCAAATTCTCAACAACAAAAAATCAGAACACACCCACCACAATAATCTGAATGTGTTAAACTTATTAGCGCGAATAGATTTGTTCTTACGCATAAAGCAAATCAACAAGAGCAACTTTCACGGAAATACTAGAGAGATAATTCCGTAAATAATGCAAAAAATTCACACAATATTCACACGATAAATCATTCAAAATCCCGCGCATAGGGCCGTTCTAAACGAATGCAAAAAACAGCTAATGCATACGAAGCAGCGCCATTTATAGTAAAAACGCTATACGCGTGGCGTCGCTTATAGCGTTCATACTATAGAAAAATAGTGTTAGAGCTAGGATTAGATGCCTAGCGCTTCATTTAACATAGGTTGCGTAAAGCGCACGGATGACAAGAAGAAAGCAGTGATGACAGAGAAGACAAGGCTAGAAGGGATAGGAAAAATGGGTTAGTTCTCTCAACATGAGAGGAAATACTAATATCCTTACCAATATTAATATGGTATCACTTCTGCACTGCAGAATACAATTTATACTCACCTAAAAGCCAGGTAAGTGGAAATCAAATGGGATCTTCCCGCGTAGGTTCGAACCCTACTCGCAGCGCCATTTATAGTAAAAACGCTATACTCGCTTACAACGTTCGCACTATAGGAGGATAAAGTTAGCGCTAGGATTAGATGCCTAGCGCTCANAATTATACATTGTAAATAAAGTTTTGGCTTTTTTGGCTACCCATACTTAAACCACAGATTTAGACCAGGGTTAACTTAAACCTCGCTATCGGAATACGGGCCCATGTGTTTTGCATTATTTAGGGAGTGTACGTGTACACAAGCGAATCTGTGCAAAAGTGCGAAGGAAACAGGCCAACGGATGTTCATTGACGCGAAGAAAACGTGAAATGAGATAATGTCCCTCACTCCACTACAAATCCAGGAAAGTGAGTCCATTGTGTAATACTTTAAAAGTTGTCCTAAAAGTTGCCCCTTACTTTCTTTGAGTAGTCTATGAAATAGACTGTCTTGCATGGTAATAATTTTCACATATTGGTTATTTCAGTTGTTGCATAATGTCTCTTACCAGTACTTCACATCCTGAAAAATAAGCCCATAGTGAAGTAAAATGCCCGGCGCAACAAAATTGAGCCATTGGGCAAGCAAATGAAATTGTCACTTGCCAGATCCGGCAAGTAATGTTATTAATAATCAAATATACCATGCACTGAGAAGTTCTAGTTGAAATTATGGATTATGAGGTGACTGGAATAGTCACTATGCCGGTCACCGAAGAATCCATAATTTTATATAATACTTCGAAAAATGTGCATGGTATATTTGATTTATATCCTACACAAGTAAACCGAAATAGTAATTAAATTTATATCCTACTTGTAATCTGTCGATGAAATGAATTCCTCCAAATCATCATCATCTACGAGATTAAATCTCCGTTCATCGTTGTTGATTTCTCCACTGGGTGCCGCCATTGTTGTTTATGTTTCAACGAACTTTGATCTCGATATCGCGGTCTAGATAGCTGAATATCCAGTTATCGTAAAATATGACGTCAGAATATTGACATATCGAAAACTATACCAAGGATGACTTCACGCCATATCCAATTTATTTCATGGTGAAAATATTTTTAATCACATGACTGCTCCTTGACCAATCACAATGGATACAATCTTACAAGTAGGATATAAAGTCTAATAACTATACAGTTTGGTCTGTCCATAAATTCTTCATTATTAGGCCATATCCAATTGCAAGAGCTAACATTTGACCAACTTCAGTGACAACTAAGCCCAATTAGATTGGTGTGTAGCTGCTTTTGTTTGAGTGATTGTGATTGAGGTAATAGGAATTTGTGTTCGGGCAAGTGATTTGAAAAGCAACATGCCCGACTGGGCAAGTGGTGCGAAAAATTCGTGTAGCACCCTGAAATGTAAAAAAAAAAAAATGGTCCCTATTTTTTTGTTGAGTAGNTCCACTACATGTACACACATCCAGAAAAGTGAGCCCATATTGAAGTGAAACAATTCAATATGCATCCCTAACTTTCTCATAGTAGTCTGAGAACTAGTGTTTCTGGAAATACCCCCAGATGCAACTTACATCTATTTGCATGTTATCAAACACACTGTAATCATTTTCACATTTGAGTGATTTCAGATGCTGCAGTATGTCTCTTTCTCCATTAAACATCCTGAAAAGCGAGCCTATAGTGAAGTGAATTAGTCTAAAAGTGGTCTCTATAAATTTTCTTAGAGTAGTTCAAATGAAACATCTATTTCCATGTTATCAAACACACTGTAATCATTTTCACCCAAGGGTTATTTCAGTTGCTGCTCCAGTACACATCCTGAAAAGTGGCCCCACTGCGAAGTGAATTAGTTTAATAGTGGTCGCCAACTTTCTAAGAGTAGTCTGGGAGAACTTAATATATTTCTGAAAATATCCCAAATTCAACAGCTGTCTTGCATGTTAACAAACACATTGTAATCATTTTCACATATTGGTTATTTCAGTTGTTGCATAGTGTCTCTTACTCCACTACAAATCCAGGAAAGAGGGTCCATTGTGTAATACTTTAAAAGTTGTCCCTAAAAGTTGCCCCTTACTTTCTTTGAGTAGTCTATGAAATAGACTGTCTTCCATTGTAATAATTTTCACATACTGGTTATATCAGTTGTTGCATAATATATCTTACCAGTACTTCACATCCTGAAAAATAAGCCCATAGTGAAGTGAAATGGAGTGTGCTACAAACCCACTTGTCCGAATGCTCGGCGCAACAAAATTGAGCCATCGGGCAAGCAAATGAAATTGTCACTTGCCCAATCGGGCAAGTAATGGAATTAAAGTCCAATAACTATACAGTTTGGTCAGTCCATAAATTCTTCATTATTAGGCCATATCCAGTTGCAAGAGCTAACATTTGACCAACTTCAGTCACAACTAATATAAGCCCAATTAGATTGGTGGCTCTGCTTTTGTTAGAGTGATTGTGTTTTAGGTAACAGGAATTTGTGTTGGGGCAAGTGATTTGAAAAGCAACATGCCTGACTGGGCAAGTGGNATACATTCTGATTCCTGGTAATTTGATACTGGAGTGTGTTTTCCCAAATCGTTCTTAAAAGGTTTAATGTGAATGACTTAAAGAAATAATAATAAAAATAATAATTACATTTATAAGGCGCTTCATATGGGTGTTTCAAAGCGCACAGGTGGTCTGTCTAATCATAATACCGGTAAAAAATAAATAGATAATTGATAAAAAACAAACTACTTATTATAAACTAACTTGGTGTGCGCCTCCGAAAATGTACTACAAAATTAAATTATAACTTTTTGAATAGGTGGGTCTTGAGAAGGGATTTAAATGATTCAACAGATTCGGCATTTTGGATATGAGGTAGAAGTTTATTCCACAGGGTAGGGGCAATGGAGTAAAATGCATGGGCCCCATATCGGGTTTTCCAACGTGGGCAAAGAGTGAATTGTAATGACCGGATGAGTCTTGTGGAACTGGAAGTAGAAGAACGGAGGGAAACAAGATCTTGGAGATATTTTCGAGCAAGAGTAGGTTAATGATTGTAATACACATACGATTCTTGATCATTCAGCACAAGAAGTGGTATCGTAAAGTTGTTCTTAATGTCTTTCAACTTGATGAAATCTTTAGACAGTTTTAAAATTTTATGAAACATATTAGGAAGGGGGGCGCATGCACATGACACAGTCTATACCTGTACACATGCATGCGTGCACCCTCTAATATAAAGCATACTATAGTGAAATTGTCCAAAATAATAATGTTAGCATAACATAAACTTATAATTGATACTTAGCTAAGTTATGGATGCCATGTGCTAGGGTAGAGAGAGAGACCTGGGCTTTGGGAGGTGTTGTTCTGTCAGCAGCTTGAGGTGAAGAGACTGTGTGTATGTTGAGCTTGGCTTGTGCACACTTGCCTGAGGTTAGTGTGCGCTCTGGCATAGCAACAACAATGGACCCATTCAGTGAAATGCAGTGGAAGCCCACTTACACCATAATACACACACACACACACTTTTTAAAAATATTAGGTGCTTTGGCCCCGTCGTCACTCAAAGAAAAACAGAAATTTCTGGAACGCCTTGAATATAACAAAGAATTAGTATTATCTGAGCACCTCCGTCTTTCCTATTCACTCTAAGCGTTGTTCAGCAATTTGAGAAAAATAGGATAATGATGATGTGTAGGTCCACTTAATGTAGGGTACAAATATTTTTGCGATTTTGGGCCAGTTTGACACATTTAATTTAACATGTTTTTTTTTCATTGCTTTTGTGTGTACATCATTGGAGCACAATATGTATCCTTGTTTCTACCAAACACCAAACCAAAATTATAAGAATCACTTTATATTTGAGACCTACTGCAAAAACGTTCCTTCTTCTCACCTAATTTTGTCAATTTAATTATTACTCAATTGTTTATGAAACTATAAAAACTAACCCATATGAAATTACAAACTGACAATCATCTATTATTTCCTGTTTGTAGAGACTAACACAATATAAGCTATTTCCACCATGATGTTGTTGTATGCTTTATTGTAATACATACAATGAATTGTTTTTATAATTGATGATGATAACGATAACGATGATGATGATGATGATGATGATGATGATGATGATGATGACGATGAGCGGTATACATGTTGGCTGCATGTGTGCACATGTTGTTTGAACCACTAACAAGTCTGCTTCAAATTTCTTGATTTAATAACAAATATTTGTTTTCTGTTATACTAATTTGGATTAATCGCACAAGGAAATGATACTACCATTGTAGATTCATTAAAAAAAATTTTGAATTTGTATTAAATTCTGGACTTGGATTATATCTATAGGCAAACTCCGTGTAGTATTTAAAGAGTGCTCATTAGATTAAAATTTGTTCAGAGTAAATATTTACCTACAAGTACATGTACTGATACATTTGAATAAGCTCTGTATTACAACTGGTGTCAGCCCTGGTAACAAAAATCATTTTATTCCACTTTCTATGCTTTGCTTGTTTGTCAAAAGTAAAGAAGTAATGAATTTTTTGGTTTTTGACTGATTGATATTAAAGGAATAAATTTACAATTTACATAAACTCTGTGCATATATGCACAGTGTAATGGAATTGAAAATGCCTAGTGATTGTACTTCGATGACATACCCATGCACATCATCAATTGTTGTATCTTGCTTGGCTTCAAATCCTAACAAAGAACCCCAAAATGCATTTATTTGTTGTTTTCGACAAAATTGAATCTATTTGTGGTTTTCTATATTAAACAGTGAATTTGCTTGTCGTTTTCAATAAAGTTTCCAATTTATGTCACATACATGAAGCTAAATGTACGTGACTCCACTTACTCAGAATTTTATATGGTCTGTTATAAATGTATTGTACCAGTAGAGAAATCTAGTAGCCTATAACTAATATTACAGACAGTCTGAAACAGAAAGTGAGCAAAAATAAATCACAATTGCTCGATGCAGATCATAAAATGTCACACAAACAAAACATAAATTTCGCAAACTCTTCAGTTCTCCATGCTTTATGAGCTTGGAGGGAAGGATGATTTTTTTTTTATCATTCGAAGGTTTTATTTTCAGAGAATTCCATGATTTTTTCATTTTATTACATTACCTGTCACAAGCCTTTACGGAGGCAAACAAAAAATTGTTTGGATGCCTTCAACCTACAGACCCTCTAAAAATGGCCCATCCTGAACTTTTTTGTCAACTTTTCACTAAAATATAAGAATCAAAGCAAAATCATAAGCAAACATGTATAGTATACAACTTGAGAAGTCATTTTCAGATGATCCTTTTGGCTTTTCACTCCCGCCCAAGTCTTATTTTATTAATGAATTGTGTAAAAGAAAATGATGAATAAAGTGAAAAATAAAAAAATTCCAACTGTCCGATGCTATTTTTATGAAAATAACTTTTGTGGGCATCCAAAAATTTTTTTTGTTGCTCTGCATTTTGTTGCTTTCAAAATACAGAACAGCTGGATCACTATTGTTATTATATTATCATCATTATTATCATTATTTTTCGGCAAATTCAAAACAGGTACAGTGTAAGTAAAAGATACAAAGATACAAGAATTAGGCATATAATAAATAAGTAAGACCTGCATTTGGCTTGAGAGGGCTGCCAGGGCATAGAAAAGGAGAAATTAATCTCCATAACCCGCAGGTTTTCCATCCCAACCATCTCAAACCAAATGCAGGTAAAGACACAAATACATAGTATAGGATACATGAAATGAATTGGGAGCACAATGTGAGCAGAATGCTAATATTATCAAATGACAGATCCAAAATTAGTTAAAGGTTTTTGTATAGAATTGGAAATGATTATCATGTAGTGTTGTTGATGATGAGGAATTGAATTTGTTCCCTTTAACATAATATGTCTTATTTTCAATTGCTGATGATTACGATTTTAAAACTTAAAAAAAAAAAAATTCAAGAGAGATTTTTTCTTTTTTTCTTGCAGTTAAGATGCTTATTTCCAGTCGTGAATCACAGATCTTGGTGAAGGATAGCTCATGGATGGGTTTCCAATAAAGAAATAAAAAGGTAATCTCATATACATGTCAGGGTGCTACAAGAATTTTTTTCACAGTTGCCCAGTCGGGCAACCAATTTTTCCAATCACTTGCCCGAGCAAGCGTTTGTCTTGCCCAAAAGTGATGGCCAATGCAAATTTACATGTAGAGGAAAACTAGTATACAATTGTTAGTTGCCCAATTGGGCAAGTGACAATTTCATTTACTTGCCCAACAGCTTAATTTAGTTGCCCCGGCACGCGGGCAAGTGGGTTTGTAGCGCCCTGCATGTATCTTCGAGCGATAAACATTTCATTTTATTTCATTCCATATCATTTCATTTTTTCATTTATTTTTTTTCCAACAAAATACAAATTAACATAACACAACTTAAAATAGAAAATGAGATAAATTAATATGTCATACATTTTCAAATCATTATAGGATATAGATAATACTGAGATTTGTGACCATTTAACTGATAACATTTGCATGATAACATTAAAAATTTATATATTGAGGAAAAGAAGAGACCCATTCAGAAGCTTATCTTGTAATTGATGGGCTTGAAAATAATGCAATTCAGATATAATATTTTTTTATATAGAAGGAAGGAACAGAGATAACCAACAGATGATAAACAACTTCACATATAATTCAAAGACTGGTGTAAATATACTCTTGAAGCTGCAACAAAATTCAAAACAAAACAAATTAAAACAAATAATAATAATAGGTCCATTTATATAGCGCAATCACTATATGCATACTCTACTGCGCTTGATACTACGTACCATATTATTACCCTGGCTATAACTGCTGAGCAAGCCAGTTTGGCGCTCAAGCATTCCAAGGAATAAATTCCTGCCAGGTACCCATTTTTCACCTGGGTTGAGTGCAGCACAGTGTGGATGAATTTCTTGCAGAAGGAAATTAACGCCATGGGTAGGACTAGAACCGCGGACTTCTGCCTGAAAGGCGAGAGTCAGAACCACTACACCACGACGCTAGAAAAGGAACTGATAATAGTTAATGAAATTAGCTATTAAAACCATCAAAGAAAGTTATTGGATGATCATTTGCATGATGGAGTAGAATATTTGTAGTTCTTTCCAACAAGCGCATTATTCAAAACTATGAAAAACAGATTATAAACAGTCCTTAAATGATTGTTTTGTCGTATTAAATGCATAGAGGAAAGATTTTAATAGATCAATCACAATAAATTTCTTTTAATGGTAATAATAATCCTGAATTAATTCTATTTTACTTAGGAATGAATAATCTTCAAGTGTGAATAAAAATGGATTTTATTAGTGGCAATAGATGAATTATTGAGGAAATAGAAACTCGTAAAAAAAAATTATACAGGCTCTTCAAAATTATAAAAAGTTAAACCCTGATTAGTCTATATTTATGTTCAATTTATCACATGGCCATATCAAAATGTCACCAGAAACTCATTACAAATATAATGACATTATCATTCTGTCGTGCTATCAAATAAACTTTGGTCCTCAACCTCTCTTGAATTATTCAAGCCCCAGCTAAAGATATATTTCTTTTTCACAATAACTCTAATAATAATGAAAGACTTTTGTATAGCGCACTGAGCTTTGGAGAAGCTTAAATAATGCCATTTATTGCATGATTATGATTATTATTGTTATTATTATTAATATTTTCCTTATATACAGACCTCCCAAACATTGAGAATTTTTAGGAAAGAGTATTTTTTTTTTCTTCCTATTTTGAGAAAGTTTTAATGCCATTTCAAAAGAATTTTCCTTTTTTTCTCTCAATAAATAAGTTTTCTCAGTCCTATGGAAAACAAGGTTTTCTCTTTCTCTGCAAAATCATTCCTCTTTTTCATAAGGTTAGGGGGTCTGCTTATGAAATAAGTATGTGCTATTTGTTGTGGTATATTTTGTTATTTTGCTATAATGATAGGATTGCTCTTTTTTATACTCCAGATTTTATTTGATATTTCATGCTGTCAAATAATATTTAATCATGAATTTGTATTTATTATCATTCTAATTAAAGGGATGTAGAAGCTACATAACATCAATAGATTGGGGTCTGTGTCATCAGACTTTGGCTACTAGAAGAGAGAGAGGGTTTCTAAACCAAAGAAGTTTGATTTGAAAGAGCGGTAACCACGGCAACCGTCTTATGGCTTGGAAAACGGGCAGAGAGTCGATGATCAGCATCAACTTCCCGCCGAGTTTGCATCTCCAACCCCTCCATAGAACGACGTCAGAATCATGCTTGAACTCAAGGGAAGGGCTCGAAAACATAAGTAAGTGCAACATACGCAATCATAATGCACTACTAAAAAAAGTTGTTGAGCACCATTATTTGTGCAGCTTGATATCTCCTGCTCCGCTACACATCCAGGGCCCCCGTAACATAAAGGTTTGTGATTAATTGCTAATCTGATAGCGATTGATATCAATCGCAAGTCTGTGGAAAATCATGTACTAACGTTTGCAATTGATTGCAAAATCAAATAGTGATTAATCGCAAAACTTTATGTTACGGGGCCCAGGAAAGTGAGACTGTTATGAAGTGAAACAATTTAAAAGTTGTCCCTAACTTTCTTTGAGTAGTCTATGACTCCGGTTAGACAGAACAGGCTAGCCCATGGGCTGGCCCGTTTCGCCCGGTTACACAGCTAGACCAGGGTCAGCTACGGGCTAGCCAGGTCTCGCTGTCTAACCGCTCCCGGGACCAACGGGTTAGACCACTTTCATATCTCGACTGAGCTCGTTTTAAACGTGAGAAAGTTATGGTGCTTTCATGTAAACAATCTGCGGCGCAAACACAATAGAAAATCTTTCAACCTATCCATTGACGCCAACAAAAGACCGCAAAAACCGGGCCCATCGGTCTAAACCCGGTTACATAGCGAGACCGGGCTAGCCCGGGGTTGGGCCTGGTCGATTCCAGTAAGGTCCCTTTGGAGCAGTTAGACAGCGGGCCTGGGGCTGACCCTGGACTGGCCTAGGCAAGCCCCGGACTCGCTGTCTAACCGGGGTCTATGTCTTGCATGTCATCAAACGCACTGTAATAATTTTCACCCAAGAGTTATTTCAGTTGCAACATGATGTCTCGATCTTGCTCCAGTACACATCCTCAAAAGTGAACCAATAATGAAGTTAATTAGTTTCAAAATGGTCCCTAACTTTCTCATCGTAGCCTATGAGAACTTATGTTTCTGGAAATGCCCCCAAATGCAACATCTATTTGCATGTTATCAAACACATAATCATTTTCACACATAGGTTTTTATTTCAGTTATTGTATAGTGTCTCTTTCTCCACTACATGTACGCACATCCAGAAAAGTGAGCCCATATTGAAGTGAAACAATTTAATATGCATCCCTAACTTTCTCATAGTAGTCTGAGAACTTATGTTTCTGGAAATACCCCCAGATGCAACTTACATCTATTTGCATGTTATCAAACACACTGTAATCATTTTCACACATAGGTTTTTATTTCAGTTATTGTATAGTGTCTCTTTCTCCACTACATGTACACACATCCAGAAAAGTGAGCCCATATT
>BQKZ01000084.1:219485-245185 GCA_036244855.1 Temnopleurus reevesii
ATTTTTCGTACAATCTTTTGTACAACATGTTCATGATATCATGTTTCTTTTTAAGTAGATTTGAAGACAAAATTTGGCGATAAAAATATTGGCTTTTACCAAAACTGTACTTGGGCTTTAAGGCTTCAGTCACATAGGGACGCGCAAGCAACACAATTCAACACGACTCTTTGTTCGCAGGCAGTTAACTGTGAACTGAACAAATATTTGTGTTGAATTGTGTTGCTTCCGGGCTTCTATGTGACTGGGGCCTTAGCTATAGATATCCCACCGTTGCCACCAAAATAATACAAAGTATACTTAATATAGCTTTTACATTCCCTTATAGATTGTATGACATCTTTTATGTCTTGTATAGGTGTATTTAGTACTAATTATGTTCTTCCACTGCTAATGAGATCAACTTGATCACCAAATTGTAGCAAGGATTGATAGAGACCCATGATAGCATCTAAACTGCAAATCTGCCATGTGCTGATACCTTAACACAGTTTATCAATGAACTATAATATTACATCAGTTAGCTTGTATCTCATTGCTGCCAGTTTACCTGTTCCGTTATTACCATATTTTAGCTCTGGTATAGGTAAAAGAAGGCCCAGGATCATTAAGTGGATGTCCTGGGCTAGGTTAGATAGCAGATGGGCCAGATATATTCTTCTGATTCTTCCAATTCTTCTACTTTGACTTTGATCTTGCTATGATTATCTTCATTAAGGTGCCCATGACATCCTACTCCCAAGATGTCATGCACTGTGGCTTCCTCTACAAAAAGGCCCAGGACCACAATATCGACATCCTAGGTGAGGTCGGTTAACAATTTAAGCTCCCTCTCATGTCTACAATGGGGCCTCTTTAATTCTAGATTTGTACCTAATATGTGGTAACCATCTTGCAATGAATGATTGTCCTCATTCAGGTGCCCACGACATCCTACTCCGAGATGTCTTGCACTGCGGATTCCTATACAAGAAGGCTCAGGACTGGAAGATCTATGTCCTTGGTGAGGTTGGGGAGCAGTCCAGGGTACATCCCTCCAAATCTTCTTCAATGAGGCCACTTGGATATTAAACTTGCAATGATTATCTTCATTCTTTATTCAGGTGCCAGTGACATCCTACTCGGAGATGTCATGCAATGTAGCTTTCTCATGTCAATGTCCTTGTAGAGGTCGGAAGGAGCGTAGGATACATTCTTTCAATTCTTCTACAGTGGCGCCACTTTTGAATCTTGCAATGATTATTTTCATTCAGGTGCCCACGACATTCTATTCCGAGATGTCTTGCACTGCGGATTCTTTTACAAAAAGGCCCAGGACCGCAAGGTCAACCTCCTGTGCTAGGTCAGGGAGCAGTCCAAACTCCCTCTCATGTCTACCATAGGGCCACTTTAATTTGTACCCGCTATTTAGTAACCATCTTGCAATGATTATCTTCATTCAGGTGCCCACGACATCCTACTGCGAGATGTCATGCACTGTGGCTTCCTCTACAAAAAGGCCCAGGACCGGAAGGTCGATGTCCTGGGGGAGGTCGGGGAGCAAGTGGGCCGAGTCCTTGGGTTCCAGGACCGGTCCAGGAGGTGGCAGCTCCGCTACGTCATCATCTACCAGCACTATGTATTGTACTTCAAGGACGACAAGGCCAAGAAGCCGCAGGGCGTCTTTTCTCTCACTGGCTATAACAGGTAATTTTTTTAAATTTGAAATATGTACAGCACAATGTACAGTGCCACGAGCGTCATTACTGAAGGACCTGTGCACTCCAAAAGCAATCCCCATTATCATTATTCATTATTAAATGTTTTTATTGCTTCAACAAAATGCAAATACAAAATAATTTTTTTCCTAAGCACAATGCATTACAAAGTACTACATGAATAATTATCTACGTATTGTGCTTAGGAAAGGTGCACCTGTGCGCTATACAAGCTAGTAGCCACTATTATTATTATTATTATTATTGTTATTATTATTACGACATAAGAGGCATCATTTCTTTCTGTGGAAAGCAGTCATACTTTCTATTTTTTCTACAAACGTTAACACATTTTTAAAACTTTGACACATATTTTGACTGGAAAATATTTTGACTCGAATAATATAACAGCTTAGTTTATGCTCACCATCAACCATTTAGGCAGCATTTGTGATTTGTGTAGAATAAACTTGAACTTGAACTTGAACTATGCACACCATTAACCAGCATTTAGAATCTGGCAGTTGAGAATTTAAAAAAAAAAGAAAACATTGTTAACAATGTCTTTAAGTGAATGCAGATAATTGCATCTCGTTTTTCGTTGATATTCTTTTACTTGAAGGGTAATGCGAGATGAGGCGGTGTCGGATGAAAGGAAATGGTCCTTCAAGATCATCGGTCTGCGGTGGTCGAGTTTATTCAAACAAACTATGAACATGCTCTAATTTGCTATTGAAAATATTTTTTTACTGCAGCTCACAAAGTAGTTAAATATCAGAAGCGCCGCCATCTCTCACAAAACTAATCTATCTGTTAAAGCACAATTCAAACAGTTCATGATGAAAATATGACTAAGAAGGGAGTGAAAAGCCCCCCAAAAATAAAGAATGCAAAAAAATAAGTAAATTATACAGGCACTAGCAAGATATCTACCTGAAAATTGAATAATAATAATAATAATAATATTGCGGATTTATATAGCGCCTTTTCGGTCAGTATTGACTGGTCAAAGCGCTTCCGATATTATTACCCGGTCACTGGATGGCAATTCAAGCCTTAGCATCTAGGCAGCCAAATAGGCGCTCACATCATATCAGATAATGTGCTGCTGTCTCCTACCGGTCCCCAATCACACCTGGGTAGAGTGCAGCTTTGTGGATAAATTTCTTGCTGAAGGAAAATAACGCCATGGGTGGGATTCGAACCTATACGACCCTCTCGTTGTAAGGCGAGAGTCATGACCACTACACCACTGTCGCTTTCATACAGCACAGTGTGCCTATTGATTTCGAAGCCTAATATTTTCACAGCTTTGTACATGCACACCATCAACCATTTAGGCAGCATTTGTGATTTGTGTAGAATACACTTGAACTATGCACACCACGAACCAGCATATAGAATCTGGCAGTTGAGAATATTTTTAAAAAGAAAACAATGTTGCACAACGTCTTTAACTGAATGCAGATAATTACACCTCATTTTTCGTTGATATTTTTTTTACTTGAAGGGTAATGCGAGATGAGGCGGTGTCGGATGAAAGGAAATGGTCCTTCAAGATCATCGGTCTGCGATCGGACTCCAGAACGTGGTACTTCAACGCAGCATCCGAAAAAGAAATGAAGGTTTGTACAACAAGCAGTTTATTTATTCATTTATTTATTTATGACAGTCTTCTCTAAAAACTGGGTAGCTGCATTCAGTTGTATAAACTGCTTTTCAAACATGCATTGTGCACAAAATAATAACATTAACATTCATATAATGAAAAATACAGCAAGACAAGAATAGGCGGGTTTACTAATAGATGCAAATTTTTTGCATACCTTTAATACAAAGGTTGTTCTTGACAACCCTAAAGCTTGCCCGAGGTTTGCCCGACATAGCAACAATTAATGTATGCAAACTGGATTCCCAATATTGTGGTCTTATTGTTATCAAACAGTTTAAGGAATACCACGTAACAACGTTCAGTGGCAAGAAAAGCACAGAAATTTGAAATTTGAATATATAAGTAAACCCGCCTCTTGAAAACATACATATATTAGAGCAGGAAAAAAAAACATGATAAATCTTCAGTTGAATATGAAAATATATAACAAATTCAAATATCGTACAAATACATAATTAAAAATACAAAACATTCCTACACTCCATGATAAATAATATGCTGCACCTAACAACAAGTCCCAGTTATGTGTAAAGGAGCTAGCCCAGATTTTTTTGTGTTAACGGTCGATTTGATTAATTCCTTCACTGTCTCGGATTTGACAAGGCTTAGCCATCCCCAAAATGTAATAGATTAATTAGAATACATTTACCAGTAGTTCTTCATCCTTCCAGAAATGTACAGTTTGGACTGACCTAGATGTGGCTTTGGTTTAAATCAAGACAATCATTACCCTTCATCAAATTTATGTCCCCATATTTTCAAGATGGCACAGACCTGCGCTTAATAATAGTTTGTGTTCAATTTAAAATTTGTGTTAAATTTAAATATATGGATGCATATAAGAATCACGGTGAAGTTTAGAGGCCCGTGTAGTAAAGAAACTCTCATAAATGTGACATTTTCTTTTCATTTTTACCCTCTGAGCTGACTGGTCAGGGCTGAAAGGAAATATTAATATCTATGCTTGAGGGTAGATGACTCAATCTTACTGACCAGAAAAAAATTGTTTGGTTGTCCTTGAATACAACTTTTGAAAAGAAAGCGTTAGTACCTACAGATCCAAGATACATAAGTAATATTAATTATAAATTTTCCCATCACAATTATGCATGATGCTTACTTCAAAAGCAAGTTATTGTTAAATATATTTCCTGAAATCTATTGAAAACATTTGTGATACTCATGGAAAAGTTTTCCAGAATATTTATTCTATTTGCGTATTTAGCTATTTCTTTAATTGTGATTGAAATGAAAGCTCCAGTAATTTATTTGTAAACAAAACATCTAGAATAAAACCTAATGACTGGTTCATCTATGTAAGGAAAATAAGGAAATAAGGAATGTCTGTACGGAGTGCTTCATGCCATATTAATATCATTCTCATGTTTTCATGTGCTATTTTAGTGACGTGATGAGTTGTGATACCCTATTTAGAAATGTATGCACCAGGGGAGAAAGGGCATCGTGGGGAAACATGTGACTTTAGCGAACAAGTGCAAGGCAGCGTGGTGTTAGCCCCTGGCCTTGCCCTCGATCGAGGCCCTGATGAGTTTGAATTCTAAACTGGAAATTTGAAACAGTCATAGGGGGGAGTTGCTAGAAAGTTGTAGTTGATCGGCACGTGTTAATCAAAATTATTGTTTCATGTGTATCTTGTTAGAGGGATGGAGTAAGCACGATTGAAAATGTGTTTTTCGATTTGCAATCAATTGTAACTTTCTAGCAAATCAGCGACATCGTATTGAATGGTCTAAAGAGTGGGAGAAGGCCAAAAAGAAGAACTGACAGAAGTAATCGAGAAATAGGGTAGGAGGATTAGGTTTTACTGAACCAAAAAATGGCATGAATGTACTTAGAATGCTCACCTTTGATTCAGCTTAAAAGGAAGAAAAATGTATTTCTTTTTTCCTTATCTACATGTATTTTTAAGCTAGTGCTGAGGATTTTCCTTCGTATGCCATCAATTTCAATTCAATATCAATTTCCATTGTTTAGCATTTTCAACAAAACAAGCACAGTAGAACAAAAATATGCATCGATCTAGTAAGAGTATTACAAAGATTTTGACATTCTGGAAAGAATCAGTGGGTACTGTCTTTTTTAATTAAAAGAGGAAGAACATTTCTTAGGAAATGCTCAGAATGTCTCGAGGTGTTTCCTACATGTAAATTAAAATGAAATTCCTTCTCTTAAATGAACAACAAGGGGCTGAGGCAGTTGTTTGGTTGTGTCGCACACCATTAACAAGAGTCAGAGCTGACTGGAAGTCTGAATCGTAGCGTGGTTTCCCCCTCCGTGCCGGAAGCTTGTCACCCCGGCCCGGCGGAGATGGGGAGAAAAGGATGTTATTACCCGCTCGATGACTGACTGGTGGGGGTCCGGCTGACTCGTAGGGGTCTGGCATTAGTCAATAGGCCCGTCTGCAATATTGCGAGTTTTTTAATTAGCTCGCTAATTCTGATCCAGGTAAACTAGCCCGATCAGAACTATCTTGAGCTGATTTGCAGTGCAGACACAAATAGTGAGCTAATACAAAGTCCTAGATGCAATACTTTCTCTTTAGGACTCACCTTAATTTGTAGGATTGATCTTTTTCTCAATAAACTGAGATTTCATATGAAAAAAATAGTGAGTTAATACACTGAATTATCTCTAGTTTAACAAGCCCAAGATATAGTGAGCTAATTCAAGAATTAGCTCTCTACTTTGCTCGTATTTTGCACAGTTAAAACGGGTTTGGGTTTATTTGCCTTGGCCTGTTTCCGCATCAAGGTCACACCAGCCCATCGCGTTTGTATTCCCATGGTTATTCTGGTTTTAATTGCCCATATTGGTATACAGTAAAAATGGGGTTCATCAATCGGACAGTTTTCATCTCGAGAAAGATTTTTCTGATGTGGGATAATGCCGATGGGACTACCGAATCTCAATATAAATGGAGAAGAGGGCTGATCTGGCTAAAAACCCAAGATAAAGGAAATTTGGGCTGGTGCAGCGCCGGCTCTGGTTATAGAGGAAAAGGATGGGAAGTAGAGGGAGGGTGATGCAATTTAGCTGTATCCAAGTCCTTTCCCCTCTAAATTTGATCGAACATCTCAAAACTGTCTAGAAGTAAGAATATTTCAATGAATTAGTTTTCAATGTGGTACCCTTTTGTTGCTGCTCACTAATATTGACTTTAAAATCATATGGAACTATTTTGCACTTGAAAGCAGTGTTCTCACCTTGGCAAGTTTTAGGTGTAAGTTACGGCAAGTTCAGACGAGTTGCCTCAAACAGGCACTGGCAGTAAATCTCATATTACTCTTCATTTGATTTGGGATAACTCGCATCAACTTTATTTTCTTTATGCTAGAAATTTATACATACTCTGAGTAACATGTGTGTAACTCTCTCAAACTTGTTATATACTTTTAATTCTCGTAATAAACTCTCATGCTTCAAATTCGTACAAAGCTCTTATCACTTTTATCGGACTCATGATAGGATTGTATCTGCTTATTAATTCCTTTACAGCAGTAGAACTCGACATTGCCTGGTTGATCACTAATGCGCGGTGGATATAAATCAACAAATTTTACATAAAATAGTATTTCATCAGGGAGTTGTGACAACTCCCTGATTACATAGAGTTCAGCTCACAAGCTTACACAGCTCACATACAATTCCCCAAAATAGGAAGGCTACTAGTTACATTACTTAATAAGTCAGACAATCTATTCTCGTTTCAGATTTATCATTCATAAAAAAACACTTTTTCCTGTTCAAATGTAACTCTATTGCTTCACTCAATTATCAATCAGGAAAAATCAACTTCAAAGCTGAAACAACAATGGAATGTCATTATCCTGTAAATGTTATCACTAATTGAGAGGCCATGCGTTGACAATACGCATATTCTTTGTTTCCGTCTTCCTTTATTTCTGCCAAATTTAACAAATCAAACATATTTTTTGTCTTTCAAAGGGCAAAAAAAAATTGTTTGTATGCCCTTGAATGCCATTTGAAAAAAGAAGAGTCAGTTTTATTCAAACATATTTAAACAGGATGACAAGATCAGTTATAAACTGTTTTACATCATGGTCCTGATATGGAAAAAAAATAACATTGACAAGCAAGAATAATGTAAAACATAATAAAAACAATGAAATATATATAAATCAAGATAGTTGGTCTGAAGAAGTTTTTTGAAGATTTTTTTTCTATTTTCCAAACACTTAGCTATTCATGAGGAAAATAAGACTTAAAGGGAATGAAAAGCCAGAGAGCTTCTCACAAGAACTTTTAAGATGATATTTCACATGTGTAGTGATAATTTCACCGTGATATTTCAATTTTGGGTTAAAAGCAAAATTTAAAAAAAGGTTTTTGGAGGGTCGGTCAGTTGAGGGCATCCAAACATTTTTTTTTTACTTTAGACATCCATTCATATTTTAAGATATTGATTTTTCTTCCAGACATGTGCATGTAATTTAAAGAATATGATATGATGGAAATTAAGGAAATTACAGAAATTCCCAAATCCTTTCAATTGTTGTATTTGGCAAGATAATATCTGTCTTGGCGGAGCACCAACTAAGGAGTAATGCAATGAATTTAGAATGTTAAGAGATTGTGATCGCTAAAATATTGCCTTGTGTATATATATATACATATATATAATCTCATTTTAGAATTTAACATGTTCAGATGTGATAATGATTTATGCAAAGTTAACTATTAGTTTAGGATCGAAAAAACAGGAATATGGCTGAGATAGATAGATCAATAAATACACAGATGGATAGATATATAGATAGATAGATAAATGAATAGATAAATACATAGATTAATAGATAGATGAATAAATTGATAGATAGCTTAGTAATTGAATAGATAAGCTAAGATATATAGATATAGATATATTATTTGAGACGCATGAAGATTGGTACTAGATAAATAGTAAATTGATGAGATATAGAGCAAGATAAAAAAAAAAAGGAAAAATGAAAATTAAAAGGTAGATCGATTGATTAATAGATACTGTAGATATTATGGATAGATAATTAGAGATAGGAAGACAATGAAAAGGGAAACATAAAGAAGATAGAAAGGACGAGAAAGGAAAAGTAAACAGAGAGGAATTGAAAAAAAAATCATATGGAACAAAATGAAGGGCAAGAAATTTGGAGAGAAAAAATAAATAAAGAATATTAAAAGTGAACAAGGGTTCAATGTCAAAAAGAAGAAGCAATGGTAAATAAAAAGAATATTGAAATAGCAATAAGAGAAGTGGAACAAGACGAAGGGAAAGAAAATTGAAGAGAAATAGAAAAAAAGGATATTGAAAGTATACAATGACTCAATGCAGAAAAGACCAAGTATTGACAGATAAGGACAAAATATTAGAAAGTTAAAAGGATGGTGAATAAAAGGACAATAAAATGGAGTTAAGGACGATGTGATCTTCACCTGAAAGTAGATCTGTGTCAAACGAAATTTGAAACGTAACCCCTCAAGCGTCTCACGATGATGTCATCATTATATTGTCACAATCTGCCAATCATGATTAGCGAATCATCGCATCAGTTCTATAGAGTTGTCATTTTTTGGTGCTGACCTGCTCAAACTCGTTTATAACGATTACTTTTATGAGGGGGAAACAAGTCTTTGAGGGGTCAGGGATGAAATAGCATTTTTTTTAAAACTTTTACATGCTCGACTGTATGAATGTGTGGAAGAAGGGTTTCCTAACCACAATGGAATTGTCCCCTCAGTAACCTACTATAGTACTGTTGAACAGCCAGGGACAAAATCGTTATGATTATACAATAAAGGAACTTAGGAAAAGAATGTTAAAGATATATTCTGGTATTTGTTAAAAAAAATAAAATAAATGTTCACAGAATCGCACAAAATGTGAGAAGAATGTTCAGAACTATGAATAAATAATATGTGCCAAAGTGTTTTGCAAGAAAATGTATAATGGCAGAGAAATGTGCAAATANAACGAGCTTTCATTTTAACAATGTAATGTTTATGGTCCCAAAAATCTCAATTCCCTTTGTATTGTATTGTTTTTGTAACTCGGATATAACAAGGTTCCATTATTATAACGAGCATATTTCTCTGGTCCCAAGGACCTCGTTCTAAGGAGAGTCCACTGTATATCAAATTCCATTGATTCTCCCTATATCAGCTTCCGCTATACAAGTGTCAATTGTAGTCATGTCATATATATACAGATATACAGAGACAGTCTTATTGCATATCATATTTCGACCTCTGTTGCCTTTTTAATTGGCAACAATGTCTATATTGTCTAATAGGTCAATATAGAATCCTTTGTTTAGATCATAATTGCATGAAGAAATTGCCCATCAAGTAAATATGGACGACTCTCAGTTTCTATCTTCAAGTGAAGTATGAAACAATGTCTGTGTTGAAATTAATATAAGTCAAGTGTAAGCTGATATGTATACATTGTAAAAGTTGATGTGTTATACAGTATCATACATTTTATATCAACCGTCTGGAATATGTAGGTTAGATATTAATAATTAGAATGTGAATATCCCAAAAGATTTTTTCCCTTCCACAGGGTTCTTTATTGAAGTAAATGCAAGCATACAAACAAATATACAGTGAATTTTACAAGTTCATTTGTACACTGGAGAGATATGTAAAAGAAACACTCATATTATAAAACAAACTAAAAGTTTCTTCGATAAATGAGAAACTTAATCCTTCAATCTTTAAACATCAATACAAATACACATACTAATATATTTGTATTTACATAGGGTTATTGTCTGAGAAGCATTTTCTAAATATAAACCATTTCATTTTAATTTTATTTTCTTTAAGATTTGTATGACATATACACTTTTCCATTTTATAGTATTGTTTTAAAGCTGAAAAAGATGAACCAAATATGTTTTTAATAGGAGAAAGTGTAATAAGGAAAGAAATTCTCCTGTCCATTTACCTGAGTGAATAATTTTATACCTCATAAATAATTCAGAATGGCAGCTCTCGAATAGTATTTTTTAGTCTAATGATTTTGTAATAATTTGCATTTAAACACTTCAGTTTTTCTGAAAAACATTAATTTTTTATTGCGTGGGTGCCAATGAACCGTATGGCACACCTACCAACTGTAATGAATTTAGAAGGAATAAGTTTTTTGCATTCTGTGTGCTTATTTTATTATATTCCATGAGTGTTACGGGAAACAAGTTTCCTCCTTTTCAGTAAAATTATTCCCAATTTACGGTTTGAGAATTCTGCTTTAGTATACAAACATATTGTGTGGTCCAATAGCATGTCTTCTGGCGGGGTATCAGAAGGCAGGCAAAGGGTATAAGTATATGAATGAAAGTACTGCTCTTATATGTATTTCACATTAATTCACAATTAGTTTAATATTTGTGATTCAAGTCTGGCCCGACGAAATAAGGCTTAGGGGGTGATGTTAAAAAGTTGCGATTGATCACAATGTGCAGTTGATCGGAAGGCGCCAATCAAAATCACTGTTTCATGCGCGTCTTGTTAAATACGCATACTGTGTGCAAATGAAAATGCGGAGGACAATTTGCAAAGTTGCAGTTGATTTGCAGTTGATTTTGAACAACAATCAATATCCAGGTCAAATTAGTTAAAAGAAAGTATATCCGTCAGGAGAACATGTTTTATATTTGATACATTTTTGTAAAACTTTGTGTCGTTTTTAATTTTCCTGTACAGCTATGGATGGCATACTTCAAAGTTGCAATGGAACAAGCCATTCATGGGAAAGCAAGAGAAAAGTAAGTTCATTTTGAAATTAGACTAAATCATGACTAGTAGTTGATTGAAATTGTAAATAACCAAATTACAAAAAATGAAAAAAGGCAGATACCATGCATAATTGTTGAGTTTTTCATTGATTTATTATGCAAAATAGCAACTGTGAGGTCATTGACCTCAAATGACCTCTAGAGGTCACCAGAGGTCAAATCTGACTTACCTCCACATCTAGAAATAAAGCTTATGGTATGACCTGACATTGGTGAAAGTTTCATGCTTTAGTCATAATTTGCACAATTGATGTGATTTTTAAGGCTTAACCGCTCTATTATTCTACAATGTAGGTAATAGCTTATTCAAATCATTGTGAATACTGGTAAGGGTATTTTGCTTGAGGTTTCATATGGTACTCTTATTCCAGTTAAGGTCTTACTGTCAAAGCGTATTGTGATAATATAACTATGTTTCTGTTGCACTTAAAGCGATAGACCAGTTTTGGGAGGAGGGCGCTTCATATATTTAACTAGTTTGCGAGCTACAGTAAAATTATTACCATAATGCAGTTTTTCAATAGTAAATTAAAGCATGTTAATAGTTTGTTTGAATGAAATCGACCTAGAAATGGTTTAATTATCGCAAAATAAAAAATCATGCTGCTGTCGTTCTTCCTTACACAACATGCTTCACGTACAAAATGAACGCGAACTCACACACCGCAGACAATACCACCGATCGCACCGCCCATTTCAGACCGACGCTCCCCCGTGCAAAAGCACTTAGCACACCGTAGGAATAATGGCTGATTGATGTGTTCGATGTAAAATTCACAGAATACGAGCAAAAATGTACTCCTAATATCCTACACAGATATGTTTAGGCATGTAAAGCAACTGGTGAATACATCAGCTCGTTTAACATCACTTTCTGCATCCCGGTCACTACGAATCTATACCTTTAATGTAACAGAATTCACATTATTTATCACTAGTAGAAGAAAAGGTGTTTATATAAAAGTAGTAGAGACATTATGGATGAGCAATTGTGATCCCTCTTTCACAAAGCTTTCTTTCAATATCATGAGTAGTTAACAATAGGCCATAGCTAGGGCTAGGGTGAAAAAAAAGCAGTTATTGATATTATAAGCTTTTTTAGAAGCAAAATAAATTGTGAATTGGATGAGAAAATCCATGTGCTCATTTTGTCTACCGTGTTCAGTTACAAACAGGCAAAAATAATCAACCCCCTCACCCATGCTTATTGAGACATACATATACGAAGGCTGGCGAATTAGAAAAATACGAAAGCTTATACCTACAGCGTAAAGAAAAGTTATTCAACTCGCCAAAGCGTCCAAAACAGAGTACTAAAGATAAGGCGAGAAGTAGAACAACTCGTCTTCGTGCTGCAAGTGTAATAGCTTCTGTACTTTTCAAATTCCTCAGTGTTCGTGAGGGCACTACAAACCCACTTGCCCACATGACCGGGGAAACAAAATGAAGATGAAGGGCAATTAAATAAAATTGTCACTTGCCCGAAAGAGCACCTAGCAGATTTTTCTAGTTTTTATCTACATGTACAAATTGGCATAGGCCAAAAATTTGGGGCAAAGGAAATTTTGTTCGGGCAAGTGATTTGAAAACTTGGTTGCCCGACTGGGCAACTGGTGAAAAAAATTCTTGTTGCACATGTCTGCCTCAATTCACATTGGTGTAAGGGGGTTGTGCGCACAAAAAGCAACTTCTCTTTGAGAAGTTGAACAACTCACCTTTGTGCTGCATGTGTAAGCTTACATATTTCTCAAATTTGTCAGCTTTCATCTCCTTCAATTCACATAGGTTTATAATGTGGGCTTTGAGCACAAAAAGTTATTTTTCTAATTTTCTCTTGAATTTCTCTTGTTCATTTGAAGATCATTGAAGATCCTGCAGGACCTCAAGTATAAGAACAGTCATCGAGACACGCTCTTCGAGGACGAGTCGAGGCACTCCGGGGGGTCAAGCAGCGGCGGGTCGACAGGTGGATCGACGACGGGATCGAACGACCCGCTCGTCTACGAGGATATTGAGATGCCTCTCTACGATGACACAGCTAGCCCAACGAGTCACAACGCACCCATCCACCGACCCCTCCCATCTCTGCCTCTGGATGATTTTAGTCCAAGTGAGTGAGGGTGTTGCTAGAAAGTTATGATAAATTTCTAGTTGCAAGCTGATCAGCATGTGTCAATAAAAACAATTGTTCCATGCCTGTCTTTGTCTAAAGTATAGATAGTGTAGCAAATGAAAACATGTATTTCAATTTGGAACAAATATATGCAGTTCTTTTGTGACTGATTGCAACTTTCTATTAAACATCACCCACTTGGTATTTTTTGTGTAATAATTGTTACTTCTAACTGCAATTTACGAGATTGGTTTTATAATTGTAATAATTAAGTAACGATATTACTGTTGCTGCCATTGCTGCTAATGATGTTGAGGATGAAGATTATGATGTTGGTGATGACGATGATGATGATGATGATGATGATGATGATGATGATGATGATGATGATGATGATGATGATGAAGGTGATGATAATGATTAATATCAAGTTGGGAAACATGGGGAGAATGAGAAGTGAGGAAAAGGAAGAGGAAGAAGAAGATTAAAAGGAAGATTTAGAGAAATGTTTCCTGATGCAATTTTTTTTTATCAAAAGCACCAATAATTTAAAAACATTAGGAAACTCTAAGATCAAACCTGGTGTACATGATTCAATCATGAAATTAACTGATTTATGAAATAAACAATTTTAATTCTAATCTTGTAATTGTGTCTAATGCATGATCAAAGATGCTAAAGATTTTACTTTTTTATGATTCAGATCCAAGACGGTCTTCTGCCGGTGCTAGGTCAGGCATTCAAAGACCAAACGCTTTATCTTCAAGGTCACCTGCTGATGAAGACATAGGAGGTAAGAAATCTACATCAAATGTCAAATGATTTGCAAAAGTTCAGGTCCATCTTTAGTTTTTGCTCTTCCCTAAATACATTAATTGTCTTGGTCAAAAGAAGCTTAAAAGGAGAGTCTACCCAAAAATGAAATTTCTTCAACAGGAGCAGAAAAATTAGATGAACAGAACAAAAAAAATTAAAAAAAAATAGAAAAAAAAATAAGTAAGTTTTCTTCAATAAAACAGTCAGTGCTCACACAAGCATGAATAAAATAAATTTTCTGAGTGGCACTGGAGAGATAACACTCCAGAGTATCTATAAACAAAGGCAAATGTGAAACTTTTACTTATACACACTGTTATACACATATTTCTGGACTTGTAAGTCAAAAGAATCATTAATTGGGCTAGGATGATGAAATCATGAATTAGTAAGGAAGGGAGTAACTTAAACTTGTTTCAAGGATAACCATTTTAATTTTACACCCAAATGTTAATTTTCATTGTATTGTGATTTGTCCATTGTCCACTCTTATGTTTTCATATCAATGCCTGTATTTGTTTTCATCTGTGTCAATCATTTTGTGTAAAGGAAATCAGTAATTTAAAAAGGATATTTTCACAAAACATATTTGCTTTGTCATCAATCTGTATTGGCTGATATCATTTGTCCAAAATTAATCTATATGTCACTGAATAACCTTGTTGGAGTATATGATTTGAATGATAGGATGTCTCTTTATCCATGACAGATTATATTCATTCACACATAATGCCCTCTCCTAAATTTCTGGCCAGAATTTAGAATTGCGCAAGGTTATTCCTACTGTAAAGAAACTAATAAAGTCTCCAATTTCATGAATTATGAATAATTTTTGTTTGATTCGTACAAAATTGTCTTGTCACAATCAAAGAAAGCAATCAAATTTAATAAGATTAGATCATACATAGTTGATTTTAATGTCTGATATGGGAATGACTTGGCAGTTTCCCTTTTTTTCTTCACCCTGAATTTGTTTTATTGAAATGTATTGTTGTGCCCATCAATTTCAAGTTCTCAACATTTATTTAAACCTACGAAGATTTGATCTAGAATGGATAAGAATAGATATGCAGCAAGGCTTAAAGATATATTCTGGTATTTGTTAAAAAATAAAATAAATGTTCACAGAATCGCACAAAATGTGAGAAGAATGTTCAGAACTATGAATAAATCATATGTGCCAAAGTCTTTTGCAAGAAAATGTATAATGGCAGAGAAATGTGCAAATAAAGGGTCAAAATTGGGCCATGTCGGGCCGACAGATTTTATACCAGTCCCACGCGCTGCTTCCTGTGTTTGTTGCAGTGGACAGAGCACGTGGAGAATGACATAATTTCGCTTTTTCCTTCGTTTTCCCTTGTCTACACAAGTCATGTTGTGCTTTATTTGTAACATAAGATTATTCTAATCATTCATTTTTCCAAATTGAAGTTCTTTGCAAGTACTCGATATTCGCTTTAAATATATGCTATCGATGAGAGGATTAATGATGAGCCGATAATGCAAAGTGGAAAGGGAGATCTTGTTCCTTCCTAGAGATAAGACTGGACCAGATGGAAACACTAGATATTGTAATCAATTCAGACTCTGAATTGAAAGATGATTGCCCAAAAGATACTAGTTCTCATGTTGAACACCACAGCTTTAGGATGGTCCTTATCCTGGTACTTGTATGTTTGATAATGAAACAATTTCTTTTGATTAATTATTCATTTCATAGATGCACAAAGCAAACATTAATTAATAAATCAATTTGCAATAGGCTTTTGCTCGTGCATACGGAAGCATTGCTTATCATAACTCAAGCTTAAAATTGGTTTAAAAAATTAATATTAAGATACATACTGTATGCATATTACTTTTTGATAGGTATGTTAACTTTAATGGCACACATTTTTTTCAGTGTATGGAAACAAAAATGATACAGAAATGTTGATCAGTTGAATCACCTTGTCATTAACACAACTTCTGCCATGTCTCTCTGGATGATTTTACATGTGTGTTAAAATTTTCAGTGTGCTCGGCCATTTTATGTTCATGTCACTTTCCTTATATCCACACAAAGCAGGAGATTTTTAGCAGTGTACTGTATGTCATATTGTTTTTCTCTGTCATTCTGTCTGTTGATTTCATAATGATTCAGCCATTTTTGTATCGTTTCCCCATCAGTGATCAGTTGTCGCCATCATTATCGTAGTTTTTCACTTTGTCTCACATTTTGTTATCATTATCATCTTTATCAATGCCACCTGTCTATAGCAGCCACCTGCCTATATATAGTGGACCCTTCATTGGTTCCCTCAATGGGAAAATGTGTGTTCTTGAACCTGTCTACAGTGGCCACTCTTCCTGTGTCTCTTCAGTGGCCACTATAGACAGGTTTGACTGTACATCACCTTTTTGTTCATCGTGTCTTTCAATGTCATTGTGATTTGTTCCTGTCCGGTGTAATACCATATCACACGATTAGTCGTCGCCACCATTGTCCAAGAAGTTGTCACATTGGGTGACTTCAAGTACGGTGTTGAACGCTGGTGTTGGTGTTGCAGTAAAACCAACACCAGCATCAACACCAAACTTGAAGTCTGTCGGTGTTTGGGGTAGACCTCGCAAGATGCTGACGTATTTCCGGTCATTTCTGTATCACTTCTTTAAACTGACAACGGTGTTGGAGCTCGGTTTACGGACCAGTTTTGCTCTCTCAACACCAACACCGAACACCGTACTTGAAGTCACCCAATATGTGACTCCCATTTTATTCCGCTTTTACCACCCAAGTTGGTCTAGGTGCTAGAACCTACTCTGATCCCACCAAGCAACAGAAGGACCATTCTTCCTCATCGTCATCGACCTCATCCTCCTCTTCATCATCAGGGTCAGTCAGGGGATCAACAACGTCCGCGTTGAGGCATAGAAGGACCTCAAACTCGGCCCCGGGTTCGCCCAGTAGTCGACCGCGCTATCCAGAACCGCTTAAAATTAACAGTGAGTCTGAGAGGAGGAATGTTTTGTGTCTGCGGAATGGATTGCACGTTTGTCATTCATTTTAGGTTCAACGTTTAACGGATTGTCAATCATAGTCTTGCCTTTGTCATCAAATTTTGACAGATCATCATCATGACTGAGTATTCATCAAGCATTTCACACTCAATGTACTGGGTGAAGGAATGTTTCACGTTCGCAGAATGGATCAACCCATTTGCACGTTTGTCCATCGTGTTGGGTTCCGTATTGGACTGATTGCCAATCATAGTCTTGCTGTTGTCACCAAGCTTTGCTAGATCATCATCACGCCTGAGTATTCACTTCTCACATCTCACTTTCACAAAGCAAATTTTCACTTTTAATCCATGATTGCTATCTGAGCATATTAAAATCATCTTTTACCATTACAGACAATTCTCATTTGGTATGTCCATTGGAATGTCCATGGAATGTGCATTTGTATGTCCGTAGGTTAAGTAACCCTTTCGGTGCAGGCCCACACTTGCCTGTGAGGAGCTTACTCAATTGGTATTTGGAAAATTGGGAGCTAACTCTAATTTGAAGTGTAATTACATCTTATATCAATATTTCTACGGCTTTCAGTGAATTTGTCATAGAATATCCTGAATTTCCTCAATACGAAAATTAGAGTTTTGTTCTTGAAATTATTGAATCCAATTTGTTATTTCACAGATAGAAATCAACTTTATTCCCATCATCTTTGTAATCTGGCCTAGCTTCTGTAGAGCTGGTCATCACAGATTTAACTCCTCACTTGACTTCTGTGAAACCCTGTCGCATCCAAAGGATTAAAGTTGAGAATTCATAAATTCATATTGCATGATCCGGAGGATGATTCACAGCTACATTTTTTCATTTCATCAGGGTTTATATCATTTTTTAAACTTTTAGAAAGTACACAGCATGTCTTCATTGTTCTTGATGAGTTTGCATCACCGTATGACAAGAAATTGAAGACTTGTAAAATTGAATCCTCTATATTTTACCAGGTACTTAACATTCTAGGAGAGAGAGAGGGAAGGAAACTTCTTGAGTTACCCGATGACCAGCAAGTTCTCATCTGTAGTTATTCTTGCAATCACATGTATCTTAAAGCCGTCCAGCTTAGCTTTGGACATGGAAATAGAGACAGACACTAATGTATGTACCACAAGGCATAGGAATGACATTTACTTTTACACATCAATTTAGGTACTGCAGGAAATGCAAGAAAATTTGTGTCAAACCAAAGGTTCTTCTTCACTTGGAGGCAGGTGACGATATGACGAGTACACTCCTGTATTAAGATTTTTTGATAGCACATATTTCAATCTCAAGCTTGTCATTTAATTCAAATGCTGATATGAGAAATACATAAAACTATAACTATAAAACACTGAGTTTTGCTGACATTTTATGAATCCCTTCACAGAGTTCGACGAGGACTACATCACACCGGAGATGGATGCCCAGTCGCCGATCAGACCGCTGCCCCCGACTCCTGGGACACCCACAATGGGAGGGATGGGGTTCCCTCACGGAAGGAGCATCCAACAGGAGATTGAGCAGAGAAAGAGGAGAGAACCGAACAGCAAAAGGTTGACGACAAGACAGCCGTCCATCGATGAAGGAATGGAGGATGATAAACCAACGTTAAGGTAAGTCATTGGGAAGATGGAGAAGATGGGTTCGGATGTTGGTACTCACCAACTCTGATTAGGAGCATTAAACAGAAGATTGGTTAGAGAAAGATAAAAGAATGGAACAGTAAGAGACTGACAACAAGACAGCCGTCCATCGATGAAGGAATGGAAGACGATAAACCAACATTAAGGTCAGTAAAATGGAAAGTTGTATGGTTGGTAGGATGAGGATGGTACTCAACTCATGGTTAGAGCATCAACATGAAATTGATCAGAGAAAGAGAAGAGAGCCTTGGAGCAAGAGACAGCCGTCCATCATTGAAGGAAGGAGGATTATAAACCAAAGTTATAGTCAGTGTCCAGTGAAAGTGAAGTACTACACAAAGACTCTGTCCAAATCATTTTGAAACTTTCAGCAAAACTTATGCGTCTTGAAATGAATTATTATAATATGTATATGTATATAAGGTTTTTTTTTGGCACAATTGGACATCTGGCCCTTACAGACTTTTTCCAAGTGAGATGGGGGGTTTCAAAGCGGTTCTTCACATACGACAACATGACAATCTTCACCTCCGCCCAACAAATGGAAATGGCAATTGCTTTTCTCCAAATTCTTCTGATATTTCCTATGGGGCATGGTTTAATGTGATCATGTCTCTCCCCAGAAACCTCTGGTTTGTTTAAATAATAATTATAATTAGATCATTTATATAGCGCAGTCACTATATGATATACTCTACTGCGCTGTGATGTTAGGGTCTGTGGATATTGTTACAAAAATAATGCATAAAGGTACAAGATATTATTGAAAAGCTTCAAGAAAAAAATAAATGAGTTTTCAACAAGTTTGTAAAAACTTGGACATAGATGGACATTATAATTGCTTCTTAACTTTCATCATCGAACAATGTCATAATGATAATAATAATGATATTATTTCTTATATGGTGCTTTTCCCAAACAGCCCAAAAGTGCTTTAACAATACTATTACCCTCGTAAAAGGATGTATAACATATTGTTTACAAACATTTAATTTCATACTGATTTTTATTTTTTAATATCTACAGGAGAGGGCCGGAAGGAAACAGTTTCAGAAGACCCATTGAAGAGAGACCTCATTTTCATGGCCCAGAGGTAAGCCCCCACCCCGCAACAAAAAAAAACAACATGATTGTTTTAAAAAGCTTAGATTAAGAATAGTTTATTGGGATTTTGGGGCCCCTAAAGTGGTTATTTTCCAATTGAGAGCATTGGTCACCATTTTGAAAATACAGGAAACTCTGCGAAAGCCAAATCTCTTGTGACCATAAAAAAGAGGTAGATAACACATCTTTTGTGCAAAAAAAAAGCATTTTAATTTGGGTGATCATTTGACCTCTTAGAGAGGATCAACTAATATGGCAGATTTAACTGTAACATTAATCTGTGTCATTTGTGGAGGGTGCTAGACCAGATTATTCACAACACTTTACAGAATAAAAATACTCAAGGAGGCAACTCTTTTTCAAAGAAACTTTATAAAGTTTTGTTTCATCCAGTAAATAAATGGGAAGTAAAGCCCATGTAATATGAGAACAGTTTCCATTCCAATTCTCATGGATACCATTTGCAGAGCTGCCAACTTTTAGGATTTTATCCTAATATGATTTTTTCAGTGACAATTTGACACTTATAGGACAATATAGGAATATTTAAGCCCTTTGGATACAGCGTTGGAAAGTGCATGGAAGCTAAGAAAAGGATTTTTGTCTGAAAAAAGAATTTGTACGTTAAAATAAAAGAATTTTTCAGGTTGGCAGCTCTGCATTTGATTCATTCGCTTTATTTTTATTTATTTATTTTTTTTTATTTACAGCCAGTAATGAAACCCCAGGTATCAGCCAAGCCGTCAGACGCTGGTAAACCAGCCACAAGACCAAAGCCGAAGATTACGCCAAAACCGCCTGTGAAGGTATAAAAGAAACTTTTGAAACTTTTCCGTAGAGTGGTTGTTTTTTCCTGAATCACTCATATTTTCAAAAGATAATTTGGGCGTATATCAAAGCTCTCTTGTCAGTTTTCTGCCACCAAACCATATAGCAATTCTTAAAATGATCCTTCTGATTTAATGCCTGTACTTATTTTATCCTTGTGATCCATTATTGCATTTGATTTTTTTTGTCCCATGCAATAATTTTTTTTGTCTCATGCGATATGATAAAGTTAATTCATATTTACTTGATGCATCAAACATTCAAGTGGTTAGATATTTGCAAATATTGAATATATGCTCTTATTGTTTTTTTTTAATCTTTAATCAGGTACAAACCTCTTAACCAAAAAAATTGCATCATTTCATTAAATGTCCTCAATTTAGAAATTGATAAGTTTTTAAATCTTATTGCAGATTAGTAAATACTTACATGTATATGAGGATTATTATCACACTGTAGGTCTGAATGTTGAAAGAGCATACCAGCTTTAAGACATCTATGATTCAATGATTGCTAAATTGGTAACTCCAGGCAATTGCGAAAATTGGGATATATTGGCATCCATAGCCCCCCCCCCCCCCTGGATAAGAGGAGTGGTTGGAAAATTTCTGGCCATAACTGCAAACTTTTAGGGTGTTGTGGGGGAGGGGACTTGTCTAGGCATCGTGGAAGGTGGCACCACAATCTTGTTGCGCCCTCCTGAAAATAAAAAAAAAATATTTGCTTTGTGTCATCTGTTAATTTGTACTTTCACCATTCTGACAAAACTTTTCCCTACCTTACAGCCGAAGCCATCAGCTGGTCCATCTGCACCAGTGCTGCTCCCGGAAGCAGCATCAATACAATCGGCAGACAAGGTCGTTACAGAGAGGTGAGCATCTTATCCTAAGGCCAAGAAAAAAAATAATTTGGTTGCCCGAGAATGTGATTATATTTTTGGGTTGTCTGTCCATCTGTGCATATGTGCATCTGCCCATCTGAACTCAATCCCACAATATTTTCAGAACCATTAAACAGATGAAGACCAAAATTTTCAGGGCCAAAAAAATGTTGCTTTGATAAAAGGCAAAAAAGCAGACGAGCAAATGAAAAAAAGTTTGAAGACTGTCTTATTTGCTTTTGTTCTGCCAAAAATTATAATCACAAATATATAATGACTGTGTCAGATGAGAGCACAATCCACATTTCCTTGTTAAGGCACCACTTCGTAAAATTGCTCCTCATCAATCAGTATTCATATACAAGTAGAAGTAGTTGATGGTGCGTATAAACTTAGCCATGAAAATATTACATTTCAAATTCAAAGTTTATCGCTTCAAAAATAGTTATGATTAAAAATATCAACTCTGTTAGCACACTCAAAATATGAGCCCATCACACTCTTTATATTTACACATGTATCATCTTGATCTTTGTTGGTTTTCACCCAACTGAATATAACTGGATCGACTAGGCATGTTGACTTGAATATTTACAATATGCAAGAAAAATGTTTAACATTTTGAGTGTTGCTAGAAAGTTTGAATTGATTTTAAAAACAGATGCAGTTAATTGCAAAATGCAACATGCATTTTCATTTGTGCATGGTCTATGCTTTTAACAAGACTTGCTTGCATACAGTGATTTTGATTAGCGCGTGACGATCAAGTGCAACTTGCAATTGGTTGCATATCTTTCTCGCAACATACTCATAGTCTTTAATTGATCACTATTATTGTTATTATGTGACATGTATGATAACTTTCTTTCTTCCAGTATGCTTCGCAAGTATCGCAGCGATGGGATGTACCTAGTGAGACTAGGATCAGAGCAAGGACAGGTATTGCAATTATTTGATTTTCCTCTTCCTCATTGCCACAATGTTCCAGACTTTTATCTTTCAAGTTTCGGGCAACTTTTGACAGCAAATATATTGTGCCTGCCTATTCGGTTTGGAAGCCACGCTCATCTGAAAAAAAAATTGTCGGGCCTAAATTGACTCAAAGTCGTTACTCTGTGAACAAAGTCAATCAGTAAATATTCATAAGTGTATTGATATTTTCACTTTTATGAAGTGAAATCAAACAATTCTAACATTAATATGCCTAAGATACTAGGTTCAGCAATGAATTTCATTGAAAAAAACAATGAAAAACAAAAGGTGAAAAAAAGAAATCATAACAAATTCGTCCTAATACAATTTTTTATGGATAGAATTGTAAGTAATGTTATTCAGAAAATTCATACAGATAAATAGCTTTCTAGGACTTGTATTTTGTAAATTATAGCAGGAAATGTTATATTATGCATGACTTAGCCTAAACTAATTCAGAATTTAAAGAAATTACTGTACAATTTTGTAATTTTCATGATATTCTACCCGCATCTAAATTTTTCTGGCGATCAAGATCTGAAGAGGGGATTGGTGAACCCTCCCGGCCACAAGAGATCCGAACAAGCATGGCTATATCAGGGCTCAGGATTGGAGTGATTTTCGAAATTTGAATTGCTTTACATCGGGAATGGAATGTCACATTGCAATGGGAAATACTCAGTGCATTTTTCTCTTTCTTATTGTGTGTGATATAGAATTCTCTGCAAAAACACAGTACCTCTATGAGTTAATTTTATACCATATTACAAAGTTGAGAATTTTTTGTTTACTCTTTTAGTTTCTGATTCACTGGTTCTTTTGATAATGTTTCCATTCTGACAGTTATCAAATCATATTTGTTAAAATCATGACTGTTTTCTGTTTGCTTTTTCAATGAGCCATCTCAGAGTAAATTTATGAGGTGCCACATTCTGTCTTTGAACCTGAGCTTTGACAAAAGCCATTATATTTTTTCGCTTATGATGAATTGAAATTAAAAAGCTAAAAAGTTCTACCTAATGGTCTCATAAATTAGGGGATTAATCAACAAAAAAGAGTTTCTATTAGATTCACTCCAGCTCTTAACAATGATTTCTTCCGTTAAATATGTAAGCACAAAGATCATTGCTCTAATAATCATCGAACCGTACATCATGCTCATGAATTTATACAATCAACTTTGATTATTTTGCTGTTTGATTTGTATTCAAAGCAGACATGGACTATTTCATTGGGTGTTCTTTTGTAGTTGGTGTCAGATATGGTCTATTTAACGAATGAATAATTATTATTCTGTGAAGGCAAATATCAGAGCCATTGAGAATTCGATTAATATGATAGAGATATTATTGTGAGACTAATGGGGTGTTGCTCAAAAGTTGCAATTGATCGCAAGTTGCAGTTGATCGGAACGCGCCAATCAAAATCATTGTTTCACGCGCGTCTTGTTAAATGCGCACACCACGAGCGAATGAAAATGTGCGTTACAATTTGCAAAGTTGCAGTTGATTTGCAGTTAATTTTGAGCAACACCCCCTATATATATATAAGTAAAGGTGAGAGGAAGATATGTGGGATTCTATACAGATGTACGTAAATAGATTATTGGGGCATGCAAAGTAATAAAGATTACAGAAACTTTATTATTTTGTGTGGAAATAAGATGGAGCAAAGAAAAAGAAATATGGGATATTAAGAAAAAGAGTTATATGAACCAACAATGAAAACAGAGTGAAAAATGAAAAACTATACACAGAAAAGTAAGGGAATATTAAAAAAAAATTACAACGTGAGATAAAGATTACTGTTCTTGGGGGAAAGTAAGTCATTTAGTAGGATTTTCAGTGACAGTAGAACACATGTAGGACAAAATATGATTTCTTTTTAGTCTTTGAGTTACATTGTTGGAAAGTGGATGGAAGCTGGTAGGAATAGGATATTTCTTTCTGAAATATTTTTTTGGGTAAAATAACAGGAATTTTGGAGATGTGAGCTTGGCAACACTGAGTATGATGTAATTTCATTAAATAATGCAATCTTGTACATATTTTCCAAAATATTTGTTGTAATTCAAGCTTTGAAAGAAAATCAAATTTATTCTTATTTATATGTCCAATGCAGGTCCTTATGGTCTGGGACAGTCACAACTCCAGATGTAAACACTACAAGATATTTCAAGATCAGGTTAGTATAGTATCTGAGAAAAATATTCAAAATATCATTGTTTTTATGATTATCATTTCCATAATCATCTTCATTACTAACATAACCATCATTTTATTATTCCGGTTCATTATGATTTCTTTCAACTTTTATCATGGTTTTGAATTTTCTTTTATTTCATTTTGTTTACTCTCTTCTCAGAGGTAACTCTGTCTGCTTCTGAGTCCTGTAAAATAAAAGTTTGTGATTAATCGCTAATTTAAAAGGGCGATTCTGATTGGTTACTGATCAGTGTATTGAACATAAGGCACATGCCAAAAAGATCTTGATTGGCCTGTAGCGATTAATCGCAAATCTTGATGTTCTGGAGCCAAGTCATCATTTGTTTCTTTTTCTCACTGGCTTTATTGCAGCAGTTATTTGTTGTATTGTGATACCGTAGTATTTGCATGCCCATTCACTATTTGATGCTCTACTGAACCAAGATAAAAAAGACTTTTAGGAGCGACTGTAAGAACGACTGGTGTCAGCTCTTGTGCATCATGATTGATGATATTACGCATATTAAGCCCAAGAACCAATACCAGTTGTTCTTAAACTCTTTTTCATCTTGGTGTATCATCTCCCAGGGGGAGGAGGGATGGGGGAATACCATCTTCGACAAATCTTGGTTCTGCTTATATATTTGAGTGACATCAAAGCTTCCATCGAATATTGCAATTATTATCTATACAACCTATTTTTGTGATTTCTTTCTTTCCTTTAGGATTCTAATCTCCACCTGGATCACGTTCCAAAGTTTGACAACATCCTCAAATTACTAGAACATTACAAAACCAATGCATTACCGAACAGTAAGCTGTACCTCCAGAAGGCCTATACTGGTTGAGAAAAGGGACGGAACAAAGCAGTCATACACTGAAGATGATACGTTTCCACGGTTATAGTTCATTTCTGCACATTGC
>BQKZ01000084.1:266847-280765 GCA_036244855.1 Temnopleurus reevesii
GCTGGGTGGTTCCTTCTGCAAGTGTACTCTCCTTGACGTCATGAAGTAAATAACACGAAATAACTCGAAATAACTCGAAGGATTCCGAAACCGAAATGCAAAAAACAAGCCCTAAAATCAGGTTTTTGTTTTACATGATCGAATTTGATATAAAACAGTTTTTTTCAAGATTTTATCCACAAATCACCTTTTCGTACATGTAAAATATGTTGTATTCGTGATTTCCCTCGTGGTTCTTCTTTAACCACAGATTATCTTATACCCCTCTGATCACACATACCCCTCTGATCGCGCCTCCAGACCCCTGTATGTTATATAATTTTAGTTTGTAAATTGCACGTTATTCCGTTCTTTCAAAATCCATTTTCTGTTCTTTTTCTAAAACATGTAAAATGTAATATATTGCTTTATTCAATTGTCTTAATATTTCTTTGGATTCAAGTCAATACTCTATTCTCTTTATAAAAAAAAATCCTGGGTGGTGCTTCACCAAATCGTTCTTAAAGTTACGCACGACTATGAGATAGACTGGCATTAATTCTTGCGCTGAATGCGCTTACTAGTATGAATTATTACGTACAAGAAGGGATTCCAGTCGATCTTAAAGTCGTTCTTATCTTTGATTTGATTTGATCTTGGTGAAACACCACCCAGGATCTGCCCTATGGATGTCACGACGCCCCCACCCCCACCCCCCTCCTCCATTACATCCACCCTGCCATTACTTTACACAATGTAGATTCATACGTGAGCCTACACCAAAATACGCAGTCTATATACCAAGATATGAAAGCGTTAATGAATCCGTGGTCGCGCTCCACTGGACGAGCTCTCCGCGATGAATAACGGTTTACGGTGATCAGTCACGGTCGATTGCGACGATCACGGTCTGTACCCGTGAGCGTGAGGCTGTTCAACCACGGAAGCGGCCCGCATGGCTTAGCGTCAATGCACTCGTTATTGTGCTGTCAAAAAAAAAAAATCACGATTACGGTCTGTACCCGTGAGCGTGAGGCTGTTCAACCACGGAAGCGGCCCGCATGGCTTAGCGTCAATGCACTCATTGTAATTGTGCTGTAAAAAAGATCAACGCGTTTGTCCAAATTCGTCATTGTTTAGGGCTATTTTTATAAAAAGGTTATTTACTGTAAACAGGATTTACTGAAATAAGGAATGCAAGTTCTTTTTAATTATATAGGTCGGTATGCAGCTCCATATTGACCTTTATTGTCATTGACAAAATGAATTGTGAATGCAAATTCTTTTTCAGTTAACCAAAAACTCAACTCAAAACTCAATGATATTTTACTGTAAACAGGTGAAGTAAAATATGTAAATATTTGATATGTTGTTAATTCTCATACATAAAGTTAATATTTCATTTTTATAATGTTTTATCGCAGAAATGAAATTAAAACACTGGAAATAAAATCAAAACAGTTTATATGATCAGAACCATGAGCAACACAGCTGAGTAATATTGTACTCATGCGTGTACCGCGGGGGAGGGGGCGGCTTTCAGGGCTCGAGCCTGTCGGATCAGATTTAGTGGGCGCCATATTGTAGGTAAAAAGAGCAAAAAATTGGTGATTGGGGCTCAAAAAATTGAACTGATTACCCTTTATTTATTTATTACAGGTGGTAAATATTCAGGTGGCGTCAAATTCGAGCTGATTTTTTTGTTTGTTTGCTTGGTTTTTTTTTTCTTCATTTTTTTTTATTTTCTTGTCACCTCCTGGGGGTGTCATGTTCACGGTTTTCCCCATTTTCCCCACTTATTAAGTCCTAGGGGAGGGATTGGATCAAAATTTCAAGTTGGTCGCGACCCCCTGTCTTTAAATCCTGGATGTGAGCTGCGCATGGTTTTGACCTCTTAAATACTTTCCACATTTTTTAAAATGATTGTTGGCCCCTGCCTCCTACGAAAGTAGACTCTGATTGGTACGCCCCTTCCCACACCTTTTTTTTTCGACAAAGTTCATTATCACCTGCACGGATATTGTCTTAAAACAAAACCGACTTGGTAAAACGGAAGAGATATGAAACATTTAATGATTACCCCAGACTCTTCCAGATTTCCATGAGCACCCGTGCAAACAGAAAGAATGGTGTCGCGAAGCAGCGATGCGATTTGTCTATCCACTTTCCTTCTGGAAGGTGTTTGGAATAGAAGTTTTGATAATTCTCCCGGAACAGATAGCTTCTGTTATTGACTTTGATGTTCATATTACAGGGGTATACATGGGGCGAAGGGCCGGAGACCCTTATGTCTGTATGTGGAAATTTTCCTTCCGCCCCCTCCCTTTGAAGTGAAGAATTTTGGTGTGTGCATGCAGCAACTGTGTTACGAAAGGGCTGCGCCTTCCAGAAGGTTGTGATACAAATTTCCTCCCCCCTAGTTGAAGTGATTTATACCCCCCCCCCTTTTTTTTTAGGGGTTGGGGGTAGCCTGCCTGCAAAATCATAGACGGAGAAGAATATCCTTTCGGCCCTTCCCTTATAAAAATGCTGGATCCGCCAATTTTCGAATTGGATTGCTCACCCACTTTTAACTTGAAAAAAAATATGAAGATGTCTTTATAAATTATTTTTAAAAACAATGCTCGCGATGCAAATTGGATACACCCTGCCTATTTCTTAATAGGCCGTTGAGATTGAGGCCCTCGTTTTTCTAATGAATCCAGTTTCAACCCCATTCAAGAAATTGAGTTAGTCATTAAAATAAAATCTGCAATCACCTGTTTAGGAAGTAACGAAACTGTAAAAATTAAAGAATTTATTCGTTTCTTTTAGATGCTGTCGTGTAAAAACGCAGAGACGTGACCCAATGCTCAAAATAAAAATCACAAGTTTATATACGATCTAGCGCCCTCTTTCGTTGGCACTTTCTATGGAGCATGAAGTCGATTTGATGCAGAAAATTGAATGAAAGGTTAATGATCATCAACCTATTCAACCAGTTTTATTCATCTGGGCCATTTATCAGTCATAACTGTCAACAAAAATTATATTAACGATTTCATAGTAAAGGCGGTTAATTGTTAACAGGAACCATTTGGGAAGTGGCGATAACCAAAAAGATTCCATATTCTTTGGCATAAATCAGAAAATGACATAATTATTACCAATAAAACTTGTGAATGTACATTACCTTGTTCTTTGCATGAACTCGAGACACCTTTGACAAACATAACTCTATCTTTTCTCCGGAGCTATATATCTTTAATAGTTGAAATAAGTCGATCCTTTGTGTATATCACGATGTCCGATAATTATAAGTATAATCTATTACAGATGTTATAACATGTTACATATGTTTCAAACGCCATAACATGTTCAAAATCCTTATGTTCAGAAGCACAACTAACAACAAGAAATAATATATTATATACTTCTGTTAACGATATCTTTTTTCTTCGCTTCCGTGTTCCATTTTTTTTTCTCTGCTGCGCAATCATGGAATTATATAGATTTTCCCTGTAAATTACCCTTTCAAACGTAATCGATTTGTGTAACGTCGATCAAATTTAATGAATAATAATCGTCCTTCAAACGTTCGACAGATATTGCGTCCTATACCATTCCACGTGGTTTGAAGATAATGGCGTCTTTCAAACATTTTCAGAGATGCCAATCGTTCTGGAATATGCATGAGATGTATTTTTTATATGAATTCAAGGCTTTTATTACGAGTGAATGGTTGAAGGTGCGGTCATTGTTGTCATGTTTCTCTCATTTGTGTTCAGCTGTTGTGTTATTCACATCTTAATTTTGACCTCATGCATAGTCTGGAACTGTTGGCATCTCTGCATTTTGTGTGATTGCCATGAACTTTTTTTTACTTCATACAATACGTCTATTTCAAGGAGCGCGCAAATCAACTCTCCAGAGTGTTCATTTCGTGTTATTTTATCATTATTATCTAAACATTGTATATATTACCCTAAATTAAAAAAAAAAATAGGATCGTGGTTGCAATCTTCTATTCCGGCAGTTCAACACTAAATGTACATTTGCATCAAATCAAATCAATTCAGGTTTATTAGTAAAAAAAAAAAAAATACATAGAAATACAAAATAAAAGTCCGAAGACTAATTGTATTTTGTTTACAAACAAAACATAATAAAAGTCACCTGTATTAATTTCTAAAGTCATCATAAGTCTAATGGCTGCTACTAAAATGAATAGAAAAAAAAATAAGATAACAAAATTTCGAGTAGGCCATGAATCGAATGGAGATAAAAGAAACACAAGCACAGTGAAAACCGGATCTCCAAGCATGTAATTATACAGAAAAGGATGACTTTGTGTTTGAAATCTTACAATCGGCTCCTGACGACGCGTGACGATGACGATGCATGCAATGAATATTCATGACCCAGCGAATGTCTTCGCGTCACAAAACACTTCTTTTGCGAATGACAAAAAAAAAAAGTAAATAAATAACCCAGGTAAGTGCGTCAGCCGTGTCTCAGACAGCCGAATTTGGGAAGACGTGTATTATCTACGGCGGACTTCTCTACAGATAGTCTTGTTAATACTCTCAAAGGAAAACGCGTACTTTGGCCCCAAGAATACTTAACACAGCGGCGATTGATAAGTTCGCGTAAGTCGCCGGATACTTTTTTTTGGCGTCGCCGTCGCCTGTTCGTCATTTGGCGAGAAGAGATCGTTTACACACCACGGTGATTTGGCTAAATTTGTGGTCCCTAGGGAGCCAATAACGCACTATTTGCGTTTTCTCTGGAGTGGTGTGAGTGTTGTCGATTCGGATCATTAGTCTGCGTGTTGTCGTTGTTGTTGTTGGATGTAGGTGAGTGCGGTGTCCATCAGACGAGGGGATAGTTTTTAATATTTTCGCACGTGCGAGAGAGACGAACGGAGGTGTCGCATGCAACGCATCGTCTGCGGGAAATTTGTGATAAACATACGAGCGGCGGCGGACGACTTGAATCTCATTGGCGGACAAGACCTCTTTCATGCGTTCCTTGTAATAACATACTTGGAGGTTTTTACAAAACTGGATGTATCGTTTTTCCCTCCATTCGCCGACTGGAATCGAATTAATGACGCTTTGTAATCAGCTCACATGTGACGAAATACGGACTGGATTACTGATGAATAATTGATGAAGTGACATTCCTTGTTTCGTAGACAGCGGTGTGTTTTGTTTTTCCCTGAGTGGATTATTTATTTAAAAGCATTGACTTGTGTGATTAATGTGGATTAAAGCCTTTACGAGCCTGATCAAATTGAAGAAAATGGATACTTTATCATCTTTCGTGATGTCTTGGTGTATATTAATTTGTAAGTATAGTTTTATTTCTCTTTTTTAAATCGATTCTGGCTATTCCAATATTCGTCATGATTTCTTGCAATCTTCACGAGCTATAGCTAGTGAGCAAAAATTCGTTTGCATTGCTTTTTTTTCTGCTTTGTTATTTTCTTTAGAGGCACCCCAGTCAAAAATGACTTTTGCTTCTTTAGGTGGTACAGGTACGTCACCTTGCTTTATTTCATTTATTATTTTTTTTTTTTTGGCCTACCAACACATGTCAGCGGAATCTAACGTACAAGCTTTCTTTTCTTTTTCGCTTGTCAAGAAATTTTGTTAAACACATTTCCGCCACCCGTTCAAATGCAATCCTGGCTATGCGCTTGAGTATCCTTTATAAAAAAGTAAAATACAAAGAATATTTTGGTTGGAAGCCCTGCATGAATGAATGCCATCTCATCTGGAGTTGAGGTGCACTCTTGAGCTATACAAGCGATTTTTATTTCCGCCTTGTGAAGTAATTATAGCGATGGTCATGCTGTGTAGAGGGAGTCTTCATCTTTGCGAACGTTGTGATAAAAACTACATTTTTATTACGAAATGATATTAGTTTCGATAAAATAAAGACACTCGAGCGCCTTCTTTTAAACCACGACGAAAACGTTTAGTTATGATTAATATAGACCTATATATACACTTCCTTTTCTCTCATTTCTTTGCAAGTCACTCCCCACACTCGGGGTTCAATTATTTGTTTTGTTGTTTTTATTTGCTTGTTTGTGTGTATTTCGTATTGTTATAATGTGCTATTTCAGACCTGCAAGTATCTCGAGCTCTTATGCTCACGCCGTAGCCCTATATACATCTAATTTAATGTGATTATATACCTACCTATTTATATTAGTATTGTCTAAAATCTTCATATAAACTACATGTGATGTGATATAGAAACCGACAAATATAATTCAATTCAATGCAATACGTAAAAGTAATTGTATATCGGATCGATTGTATTATATCAGCTATGAATTTTTTAGCAATCTGATTTCATTATTTCATTATTTCACCTCTTACACATGTTTGGTTCCTGTTTAATCGATATACATCCCTAAAACGTTTGAGTATTCATTTACCTGTCTGTTTTTTCATGTATCAGTTATCATGATAAACACAAATCACAATTCCTTCGTAAATTTGAATCTTTCTGATTAAGTCAAACACCGTGTGGCATCATCAAATTATAGAAATCATTTTTTAAAATTAATATCAACAAGTTACATCATTGCGATTGAACATACCGGAAGAAAACGTGAGTGGAAATATCAATCATCATTATCTCAAATATTTAAAAAAAAAAAAAAAAGTATAAAAAAAATGTCCAAAAACGTATTCATCAAAATAATATTTATACCACAAAACCAACTCCTAACCGCAGATTTGATCCGTTATATTTGCTAACTACCAAACGTATATCGACAACATGAAAAAAAACAGTACCACATTCAATGAAAAATCATTGGCTATGAAACCGCAGAAAAGATCCCACCAGCAAAAATAGAATATGATATCATATTTGTCTGTATAAAACACGTGGTATGGTATGACCTAGTGTATAATGCGGTTACTGCTTATTGCTTAACATCCGATAAAAAGAACATACATGAGCATAATCAATGATAATGCGTATTAATCAATGATAATGCGTATTACCTATAAGAAACTGATGTGCAATTCCACATGAGAAAAATCCGGAAATATTTCTTTTTAGAAGTGCCTCTCATTTTGCTTGGAGACAAATATATTGTGGATAATGGATAATCTACCAAGCTGGAAATCCTTCTTCAGATTGTAATGGATATAATGGTTCAAATTCTATAGACTGTTTAATGACTAAAACAGGCAGATTCTCTGATGTAATTCCGTTACCGACATTCGTCATACCTTGGAGCCATCCATGTGCACAATGTTAATGTTTCTCCCTTCCCATATGCTAGCACCTATTATAATCTAAAGCCCCGGTCACATAGGACCCCGGAAGCAACACGATTCACCCCGACTCGTTGTTCTGAGGCAGTCAACTGTGAATTAACAAAGAGTCGGGGTGAATCATGTTGCTTCCGGGGTCCTATGTGACCAGGGCTTTAAGAGTCTGACCTTTCTCTGAGAGTCTGTCACTGAGCTGTAACAGACAAAATGTCACTCGAAATTGCATGTAATTCCGTTACCGCCCATGTGGAATTGTTCTTATGCACCAACCCAAAATCTCAGATCAGTTCAAAAAGACTTTTTACGGCGTCCTAATAAAAAAAATCGTATGGAGAGTGGTCATTTGCCCATACCATCCCATCTCATATAAAGAACTCATCCACAATACCAAAATGTAATCCTCCATGAAAACCTGTCGTCAACAAAAATCACTTTTAATGAGAATAATCTTATAGAATGGCATCTTGCATTTTATGTTTTCCTTTCTTTTATATGAGCATATATAAAGACGAAATGGCAGTGATATGCGATAAAAAGAATTGTGCCATTAGTATTGTTATTATACATATATCACGCCTTTCGTCCTATATGCACTTAGCATTCGTTGATATTGCCGTTTTATTATAATTATCTATTGGTAAAATTAAAATGAAATATAGTATAAAAAAATGACAAGACGTCAAATTTGTTTTCATCAAAATACAAATTGAAATAAAACATCAGAACAACGGCTAAAAGTTATTGAAAATTATATTACTGAATATAAGATCTTGATAACCTGTCATTATGATAGAATTTGCTCAATTTTGTTCACACTTTGGTCAAATTTCCTGCAAATAGTTAAAGGATGTCCCTTAAAGTTATTCGGAGGTATTTTAGGCTGTGAATTTAGGATATTGATCTTTTCCGTTCTAATAANGGACAAAACCGATGTGATTTTTGGATTCAGCGCATCAGATTCACTCTAAATCAGCTAAAAAATCGCAGACAACTTTCAAAAAGTAAAATTTTGTTGACCAGTGTAATGCATATTACTTAAATGAGGAACTTTTGTAACACCCCAAAATCGCAAATCAATGGTCTGTAACATGAAATATATTGCTATCAATTGCAAATATATAGAACATGATTTCCGAAAGACTTACGATTGATATCAAACGTACGATTGGTTGGAAATCATTGTTACCCTGGTTACGGGGCCCATCTCAGAAAGACCACTGGCGGTGTTCTTATTTCCTAATGTGAGCATGGTTAGTACACAATTTTATTGAGAGCGGTCATTTGCTCTGGAACACAATCCCATCTCATTACAACAAATATATCATCCACAATACTCAATTTTAAACCTCTCTGTTTAACAGTTTTAACAAAAATTATTATCTTTAATTAAAATATCTTTATTGAATAGCATCTTTTATTTCATTTTCATCTCTTTTATGGGCGCATAGAGCTGTAGGGAGGCAATCGCAGCAATATTGAATAGTAGCACTGTGCTTTAATCATTACTATATGGGGTTATAATGTCGTACTTTTCCATTAATGTACTTAACATTGATTAACAGTGCTATGCTACTATGCATGTGAAGTTGAAATGAAGTGATATTTCAAAAAAGTAACAAGACGTCAAATTTATTTTCATCAACATGCATGCACATCCTTTGATAATTAGCAAACAGCAATTTAAAATAAAACATCAAAACAACGACTTAAATGTATTCAAATTATAGAGTCTGCTTAATTTTTATTCACACTTTGGTCAAATTTCCTGTTTGAAGTTAAAGGATGTCCCTTAAAGTTATTCGGAGGTATTTTAGGCTGTGAATTTAGGATATTGATCTTTTCCTTTCTAATAAAAAGTTCAAGTAAACTTACCAATGAATCCCTCACCCCCTGTCACATCTTCCAAGGTTTGATAATATTGTGAGCAGAAGGGACTAACGATTTGGACAAAGTAAACAATTTCAGTCAAGCCTTCACAAGCCTTCACAAGCCTTCAACATAGCTAGCCTTCACAAGCCTTCAACATAGCTAGCCTTCACATCAAGCAATAGCTTCATGGACACAACATACACAATAGTGACTTCCCTTTCTATTCACCGAAACAGATGCGACACGAGTTCAACATTTCTCAGAAGAATTATAGGAAAGGAGATTTATTCTGTGTGCATAGATACTGTGAATGTTTGAATGAAGTTGTTTACTCGGTCCATTCTGCTTACAGTGCAAACCCAATTACTTAGAATGGGTATGATAATTGCTGGATATTGTGAATGCTTTAATGAAGATGCTTGCTTTGTCCATTCTGCTCACATTGAAACCCATGGATATGATAATGTCTTATTTTTGTGATTGCTTGAATGAAGTTGCTTAATTTGTCCATTCTACTCATAGTGAAAACCAAAGTACCTAGAATTGATATGATGTTGGCTGGTTTTTGTGAATGCTTGAATGAAGATGTTTACTTTGTCCATTCTGCTTACAGTGAAAACCCAATTACTTAGAATGGATATGATGTTGGCTGGTTTTTGTGAATGCTTGAATGAGGTTGCCTGCTTTTTCCATTCTGCTCGCAGTGAAAACCCAATTACTTAGAATGGATAAGAAAATGGCCGGTTTTGAGCTGGTTGGTCACATTTATTGGTGTGACTTGAATAGGGGTAGCACCTGTCTTTTTTCTTTATCAGAACGAATGTGGAGCAAACGTTATAGACAAGATAATTCATGTTACATCCCCTTCCAAAATTAGGTGCCAGTCAACTCTACCTTATTAACCCAGTTTAATGATGAATGCACTTTAGAAAACAGCGACTTGAGTTTAAGTCTAAGAAAATTGTCCTCGCCTTCTTATATCTTACTATAAAAAAAGACAAGATATCAAGACGTAAAACTAAATCTCAAAAAGGGATCCTCGCCTTCTTGTATCTCAAAGTTTTCAGATTGAAATTAAATGGAAGTCGTTGTGGTTTGGAGTGACCATGCTTTGAGTGTTTTTAGAAAATTCTGAAATGACTTAAATTAAATACTCCTTTGCAAGAATATTTTCATCAAATTTGATAGAAATGAGAATGATAATTCTGAAAAAAATATGCATTGTGGTATAACAAAACGATAGATTGAGATAGATAACTTCATCTCTTACAGCAGAGATTCAAATTTTGAATTTATTTTATTTTCCACTTTCAATATTCACAATATTCACAATGATATTTACAAATTTCTATACAAATAAAAATTACAAATTTATATGTAGATTTTAAATCACATAGTAAAACACATAGATTGATATACATAGTAGAATGAACGATTTCACGAAATCGAAAGGGAAGGAGGACCAACTAAAAGCAAGGAAATTTAAATGTCTTTACCTAATTTGAAATTAAACCTTTTAATTTAGAGTGTGCATGCCGCATATAGTATCATGTAAAAGCATAAAAAGGAAATTAGAACCAACTCATCAGAGCTGCCCGCTAGTAGGATTTATCATATTAAAAAAAAAAGATTTTATTTAGTAAGCATGACCCTTTTAGGACAAATTGGAATATTCAAAGTCATTGAGATACGATGTTGGAAACGAAGAATATGTTTTTTTTTAAATTGATAATTATTAAATTAATAAATAATTTAAAAAATAACTAGGATTTTTGTAGATTTCAGGTTGGCAGTTCTATTCTCCTGTTTACTCATGATAATTGGAACATTTTTTCTTTGTCATTCAAAGGGATTTTTGATCGGCCATTTTAATTTTGTTCTGGACGGGAGACAAGAACAGCGTTTTATATTTTAATCTTATAGCGTTTAATCTTCAATCCAAACATTCCTGCTATTTGCATTATTCACGCATTAAATATATTGATCATTGTTATATTTGATTTGTCATTGGTAAATTTGTTTAGTTTTAATTGGAAATCAGAACTATACTATTTAATCATCGAGGACATTTTGATATTGAGATACATGTATTTCACAGTCACCGGAAAAGGCTGATACCTCTAAAAAACATGCAAGACAAAGTGTTAAACCACCACTGACGACATGACCCATGTTCCGATAGCGAGGTTTAAGTTATCCTGGGCACACATAGCTCAGTCATTTAGACATTTTTTTTAATTTAGCTACCTAAATGGTTTATGATGCACATAAACTAAGCTGTAAAAGTATTAGACTTCAACATCAACGTTTAGTGCTAAAAGGTAAAAATAAAAAATGTTACATACATAGGTGAACTGTGCAGTAACAAAGTGACAGAGGCATCATAGACATCTTGATAGTGCCTGTATATTTTCCTTCTTTTTTGCATTTTTTCCAACAATCTGAATGTAACAACATAGGCCAGACAGCTTGATTTCATTTTTTTACATAACAAATTATTAATGTGCGATAATGTTTTGAAGTTTAAACACCGCTATCGAAATGCGAGCCCATGGCCTTTATTATTTTCTGCTATCATTTTTGCTGATATTCATTCAGACTTTATGAACAATGGCCATCATCACACCGATGCTAGTTCCATGAATTCGAGGATGTGACAGAGTTATCATTTTCAAAAGTAACAAAGCTGCACTAATATCTGCATGTTAGTCCAGTTGAGGACTATGTGTTCTGAAAGCACTGATAGCACCCACCTCTGCATATTCTCTTACACTGAACACGCAGGGACGGCATAGCACTCACCCACAGAGTCGGAGCGATTAGGCGGGTATACAGATCAGAGGGTTATGTAAGCACTCTGTGGTTGAGTGCTATATGCAGTCACTGTGTGTTCAGTGAAAGAGAATATGCAGAGGTGGGAGCAATCAGAACACACAGTCCTCAACTGGATTAGGTGCCTGTGTGTCTTGTGTGATTTACAGGGTGTGTTGAAGACGCCCCTGGATTAGCTTGTTCACATGGTCGTCTAGCGAGTGGCGCCCAGCCAACCAGAGTGGTGTACAACCGCTTTGGATGCGCGTGGCGCCATTTGCATTGCGTTAGCATGAGGGTGGTTGAGTTAATAAACTAAACTAAACTAAACTAAACTATAGGTTTGAGAGTGTTCTTTTGCGGAGTTCGGACGGCAATATGAATGGGCTATTTGCCAGGTACAATAAATCGAGTTTGAAAGGAAAATAAAAAGAACAAGATCATGATTAGGTGATGCATAATCATAAATATGTGATACGTAAAACACAAAGAAAGAACAAAAGAGACAACAAACAACAGTTAGCATTTGATAGTTTCAAAAGAAAAAAAAAACACGTTAAAAGCTCAAGAAGAAGCATAGTTGCACGCAAATATTCTCTTGTAAAGCGCTTTTCGCACCTCAAAATGTATCAGTTAACCTTCAATACTATCCCATAACATCGTTGTCACAACCCTGAGTTGAAGACATCGTGAGCAATTGGTACAGACTATTCTATTGTTTAGGTGCAATCTCTGCCCTAGTAAGCGTCATATCGGGCTGAGTTTGTTCAGCTTGCCACAGAGGTGAAACAGTTAAAAGCCAAGTTGAAACGTATGTGCGCCAAAGACATTCACTTTTAAAGGTAATTATCATATCTCAAAATATTTCATATAACTTAATTAAACTAGCCATATCCTGTAAAATCGCTGTTACTCTCCTGAGTTACATAAATTTAGAGAAATTACAGTATAGTGGGAACAGGCTATTCTATTGAGGTGCATTTTCTACAGAGAAGGAATCATATACAGACCTGTTTGTACAGCCTTTAGGAGAGATATTTACTTTCAAAGGTAATTTTCATATCTCAAAATGTTTCATATCACTTTATCAAACTTTCCTGTAAAATCGTTGTTACGACCCTGAGTGACAGAAATTTAGAATCGGTATAGTAATAAGAACTGAATATTCTATTGAGCAGCATTTTATACCCGAGTATTAAAGAGTCCCATCGGATTCAGCTTACGACCGAGATAAAAAAGTTAAATACCCAAGTTGAAGAGTGCGTGCACCAAAGACATTCACTTTTGAAGGTTATTTTAATATCTCAAATTGTTTCATATAACTTTATAAGTCTTCCCCGTCAAATCGTTGGTACGACACTGAGTTACAGAAATTCTGAGTCGGTATAGTAGTGGGAACTGAATATTCTATTGAGGTTAATTTTATACCCGAGGAGGAGTCATATCGGGCTGAGTTTATTCAGCTTGCCACAGAGGTGAAAAAGTTAAAAGCTTGAGATGAAACATAGGTGAAGGTAAAACATATAATTGTTAAAGGAAGATTTCCTGTTTCATCATGTATCTCACAAGGATTTTCAGCGAATAGAAGTCATGAAGTGTATATAAACATGATATTTGTTATCTGTTATGCAAATGCGATAGAGAAGTCTTCTAGTATAATTTGTTAAAATGTACTTGTTGATGATGTATCAAAAACAGTCTTGAATGTGTATTTTTTTCTCCATTCATGGTAGTTCTTTCTTTTGTTAAGTTCCGGAAACACACACACACACACACACATGCGTATATATCACAGTAGAAGTCGTGTATCTTTGTGATGGATGTGCATTCTGTATCTCTACTGGTCTAATATGGAATGTCTTTATTTTGTATAGCTCCAGAAACACACACACACACACACACACACATACATACACTCACACACGTGACACATATATACGCTGATATATATACATGCATTAACCCCCCCCCCCCCC
>BQKZ01000085.1:25958-130234 GCA_036244855.1 Temnopleurus reevesii
CGACTTCCCTCCTGTGTCTACGGGCATGTACTGTATCAAAATTATATAATGGCAATGATTCAAATATCAGCTACAACAATTGACAGGAATTTCCATTCCACTAAACAATTCTCCCGCATTTTTAAGAAAAAGATGCGCACGCCATGGAGAGACCGATTACTATATTTGTTACGGCTTTGAAGTATTGTCAAAGTTTAAATTGCAGGGCTTTTATCGCATATTCTTTACAAGGATAAAGGTGACTGGAGGGGCTGTACAATACCTTTTGTGTGGGCTGGCAAACGGCAGAGTTTAATTTGAAAGGCTTAATTAAGTGGTTAGAGAGATTTAAGGCTCGTGCTCATTTCTTTATTCCTCTTTTGAATCACTCTTTTTATGATTTTAGTGGGATGTATTGGTGACAGTTGAAGTTTTGAATGAAATACACGGATGTAATAGTTAGTGTGTAGGCAAATGCGAGCATTGGTCATGTTAGTAAGGTGACATCAAAGGAAAAACATCTTCCATCCTCTCTGTCGCATTATACGTTATATAGGGGAAAGCGAAGAGTGCTAAGAGAGGTAAAATAATAGTGATATTTGCCATTTTGTGACAAAATTCTTAGATTCAAGAATAAATTAGATGACCTGACAATTGACAAAGTTTTTGTGAAGCATTATTAAAAATAAATGTTTAGGAATAAAAAAAGCCGGAATCTTACGTTGGACTTAAATTAAAAATCCTTGGAATATAGAGAAAAAATATCACCTGTAAAATATGATACCAGCAATTTTTGTAAAATACTTAATGTCGAAAAAATCATTTAATATCTCCATCATTTTGGAAAGGCATAAAAACCCATTTACTATAAACAACAGTAGTGATTATTCAATCTAATACATAATCGAAATCATCTTGAGATGAAAGTTATGAAATGATTTTGTTGTTGAATTAAAAAAAAAAGAAAAGCAAACAGACAAAAGACCCATATTCACAAATAAACATTTTACCTGTACAGTTACTGGTAACAAATTTTGTATTTTTAAGCCTATGTATGGGTATTGCTTACTTCTAAGACAACTTTTCCTGACCTTTTCCCCTTTGCTTATTGATCAGCTTTCTCTGTAGGTAGGGAAATAAGGAAACACCCCTAATATCCGAGTCTGATTATAGTCATATAGAGGTCATAATTGCCTAATAGTATAAACTCGGTAACTTCTAACGGAAAACCACCCGGTATGTGTAATTGTGGTCAACGAAAATAATGCGAAGAAGTTGTTTTACTTTAAACCAATTAGCATACTTGTGGACATTATGAGCAGCCTTCTAAATAAGAAATAGTTTCCGATGCAAGTCGTTGTCATTGTATCAATGGGCGATTGGAGTCTTCGCTTTGCCGCAAACAAGTTATTGCTCTTTTTATGTTTGAATTGGTCTCATCTCGTACCTTCCTTACTCATTTGTTTAATTTCATGCTTATTGTGTTCTAAATGTAGGTGTTTAACACTGCAATTTCTGAGCTCTGTATTGCTTTTTTAATCCATAACAAAACCTGCCATTTATGCAACATCGAATGATGCAATTTTCTAGAATTATAATTAAGTGTAGCCTATGTGTGTGGGATGTACGTGTGTATATGTATTTGTATGTAATTGTGTGTGTGTGTTTTAGTGTATGTGCGTAAGTGCGTGTGTGCGTTTGTATGCATGTGTGTGAATATATGTGTTAATAAATCTATATTCATACGCATTTGTACGTGTAAACGATAGTCAGGGAGATAACCAAATTATTTGATGAGGGAATAGTTGTGCATCGAAAGTATTGCGAAGAAAAAAAAAACTTATTCAGAAGGAAAAACAAAGAGGAAAAGAATATATATTAAAATGTAAAGGTAATCCATCTCATTATTATTGTCATATTTATTTTGGATGATTTAAAGTTATTGACTGTGTTCATTCGCTTCGCTTTCACATGCATTATTGCGTCTTGTTTCATCTTTATATCGGCCGTTGTATTTTCCATCGATTGCTGTTCTGTTATTACTCTGTTTAAACATTCGTCAATTAATGAAAGTCATCGCACAATATGTAGGGGGCACTTAAAATTATTTGAATACATACGAGGAGGCATTATAAGATGTCTAAAGGGTGAGTTGGCTTTGAAGATTATGCAAGTATTTTATTCTTTACGATTTCAATCACTTAATTACACCCAAGTTTCTATACAAGTTATTATCTTGTGGATGAAACAAACCTTCCAAAAATTGTCTAACTTGATGAGAAACGGAAGCAGAGTATTACACGCTCATAAAAAGATTTTATAAAGAGGCATACCTTTTGGATCCCGTTTATTGTAAGTGGCCCACACCTTGCTTTAGACATCTTTGCCCCAACATTTCTTTATATCGCTACATCCATCTGATATCAAAAGTACGATTACGGGATTATACATAACAAAGGGCTATTTAGCTATGGCGCACATCCGTCCCTTTGTCTTTGCTTTTCGGCACGCGCGCATAACATTTCTAATCTTTGCTTTTCGTTTACAACAAAGAATATCCTCTTGGGCACGTGCATCTTTTCTATTCTTCAAGCGTTTTCTATTCTATATTTAATCAAATAAGTGTAATATTGGAGTTGCGACCACAAGGCCAACTTCAATTTTACAACATTACAAGCATACAAAATGGATGACCGTCCTCCTCTGAACGGGAGGTCTTAGGTTCGAGCATCAGCAGACGTTCACGGAAGATGTAACCATCTAGCTTTCTGTTTGTTATTCATGAATGGTGAAGAGTATTGCCTTTTCAATGAAAAACCATCAAGAAATAAACTGAATTAGCTAGCTCTCCTTGGTTAGAGAAATAAATTTTCAATTTCGAAAAACCGTATTGGGTATAAAACATTTGACCAATGATGTTCATGACGATTTATGGCAATTCATGGCGTTACTTTTCTCCACATTTCCTTTGAAGGAATACTTATAACTTCTTTATGACAACGCTTCCTAGATATTACTGTCAAATTGAGGGCGGCTATTTTTGTCAAACGATTTTATTTAAAAAAAAAAAGTTTAGTCTCTACTGCCGACTGGGTTCAAAGTCACGTGTGAGCAGATGGTTGCCAATGTAACGATGGTAACTGATGCGAACAATTATATACATTTCTTTAACAGAGTGTTCACAGAGAATATTTCAAGTTAGGGAGAAAATAGTGTCACTCAACCCTCCCCTCCTCCACCCCTCCCCTCCAACAGAAAATGAAGAAAAAAAGTTAATGCAATTAAGGGTTTTTAAACGCCGTTATATATATAATAACTCTCCTACAAAATAGCTGGATGTTTCGGATGATGATTGCGTCATGCTCCTATTTATTTCAAGCGTATAGCTCGCTAACCTTACACGTATATATAAGTTCTTTTAACTAACTTTGAAAGAAAAACGCTTATTATACGTTGAAGATTTTAAAATCAGACCGACGGCCAGATTATATGACATCATTATTCTAGATGAGATTTTATGATGATAATTGTGTCATCTCCCATTTTCTTCAGGAAGCTCTCAATTGTCTAGTGGGTGCCTTTTTACGACCTCGCACAAAGCTAAAGAAATCGTGCAGGAAAAATATAAAATTTGGGGAGTCAATGAAACAAGAAAGGTACATGATACAGCAATTTCCCTACGCACATAATTTTACCTCATATGTTATAGTTTAAGATTGTGTATGATATATACTAGACTAGACTCTTGCACAGTAATTGAGAGTTAGAGAAGAACTAAAATTGACAATACATACTCGAGTCGAGTTTTCATAAGACAGTTTGAAAGAAAGAGCAAAGATATTGTGAATTAAGTAGTACCTGCTTAGAATGTTAATCATTAAAAATTATCAAACTGTTGCAATCTTATGAAAGCTTAATAAGTCATGAAAATTCTAACGATTAACCTTTATTTATGGTTTGAATTGTTACTTTATCATTCAACGTTATATCATATTGCACTGTTACATTTTCCAAAGGTGGATAATGATAAATATAAATTTCATGCCATGTTGCATCACAATTGAGAGTTTGGTCATATCTTATAATGAACAAAATCTACCCACCTTCACCAATACACCGCCTGATACGTGTTCACAAATCAAAGGTAATTCATTTTGCCAACACGTACGACGGTAAATGTCGTTCGTCTAGCGCAGACTGCGCTAGTGGTCCTAAGCATGCTAAGAGTAACGGTTGATTTGCCATTGGTTATGACATTGAAACTAAAGTATGCCAGAATACATGCGAAAAAAATATCCCAATTTTGAACAAACTTCTTTTTATACCTGTCTCGCAATCTGTGAACACATTTTAATTTATTCATCCTTACCATTACCTATCGATGGTGTAACTTTATGCATTTTCTTTGAATACATTCATATGCAAAACTATTCATTAATGCATGATAAACGCCTTAAAATCCGAATTTAGTGAGGTACATTTTATACTTTACCGATACGAAGTTTGTAAAAATAATAATGCACTATTCTATTTCTTTTCAACATTTTGAGTCAACTATCTAGTTTCTAGGAAACTGTCCCTCGTGATCTATTATGGGACACATGAAAGATTCATCTCATAAAACTCACCGCGATGAGAAAGCAAAAAGAAAGAGAACAGTGAACCTAAGTCTAGATAAACGAACAATAACCCTTTTTAAAAGTTTACTGAAATGTTCCTCAACTTACACTGCGCATCGTTTTGCCATTGACTTTTGGTTGAAAATTTACAGGTATCTGAATAATTGCTGAAAATCAATCGAGTTAGATTGTAAAAAGGAGAGAAGATCATTTTACTAAAACGTATAATTAAAAAATAATAATAATTGCACCTGCCAACGACCTTTATCGTCACCATCCGAGAGATGTTTACGTATTTGGCCTGAATCCCAAGCCTCTGAAACAAATTATTATCCTTCCATACATCGCTCGGTCAAGCGCATGCAAAATATTCATATTCAACTTCCAGATAGTTAATAATATCAACAAGAAATATAGTAACGGTTGCAAAAGTCCTTGTAATTTTCCTTGTCGGATTAGAAAAAAAAGCAAATAGACATTGAAAATAACTTTTCAGCATGTTCAGGTCTTATTAGAAATGCATTAAATTGTTTAGAGTTGTTGTGATTTATTTATGTGAATGATAAGTTGAAAAAAAGTTAGGGTCAGAATATTTCAAATGGTTGAAGGGCAACCACAAAATATTTGTTTTGGCCTTATTTTCCGAACCTTAACATTTGAGAAGTGAAAAAATAATGGGAATATAGCATTGGGTTGTAATTACACTCATAATTGGAGAGAAAAATTAAAATGTTCATCAGCAGGATCAGAATCTAGCTCAATATTATTGGTATATAAATTAATATGCGAGTAACATTTAGTAAAGAAGGACCAATATTTGATTGAATCAAAAGAATGTCTTGACGATAATCTGTCTATAATATCCCTGTATCACTTCAGAAATTATACTTTGAACCTGTTTGTAAAGACCACCTATCTTTATATACGCCGGCCAAATTTATAGGTCTCATTGAGTGCCAATGTATACAAAATGCGGAAGGCTTATTAAAACAAAAAAAAACAAAAACCCGCACATTAACAACTTTTAGACATAAATTAAAAAAAATAAAAAAAATTACTCTACTTCACATGACTTCCATATATTCTTATAGATATTACAGATTGCTAAATACAAAGCTGAAAAGCATTTCATTTACAAACTTTGCCTTGAACTTTATAACTCAAAACTAAATCATAAAAGGCCGTGTGAGATTTTATTAATGATTTTGTTATAAAATGATTATGAAATGCTGAAGATTTTCAATTGTGGAATGAGACGAAAAACAATTCATAATGACAGAATTCTCTAAGACGTTTCATCGTTATCTAAAAGAAGCAAAATATGCTTTGACAAATAGTCTAATTACTACACGCAAAGTATGATAAGGTGAAGGCCAGAATACAAGTAAAACATTAAAAGAGGGTGTATTTGAATGCAGAAAAGAAAAATGTAAAGGTTGATTAAGAATCGTTTTAAGTTTCACAAGTTGCACAGCCAAGCTATTGTGTGATCGTGTGAACTTGAGAGATCTTCCGTCAGAACTGAACCCTCAACTCCATTGATTTCATTATAAGGTCGTGGCAGAGTTTCTTACAAGTCTTAAATGATTATAAAATACAAGACAAATGCACGGAAGAGACAGAAGAAAGGGAATGAAAGCCAAAGAAACTTTGCAAAGAAGATGCGCGGTTTCCCACGGGGGATGTCAAAAGGCAAGAAAGATATGATAGAACAAGTGCCAGCAGAAAAGAAAAATAGCCACCCTGCTTTTGAGAAGTGTCTATTCAAGCCTTTTGATTGGCCGAGTGAACAACCAATCAGAGTGCGGAAGACGGCGCGTACACGACGCGGGGTTTGTAAGCTATTGTTTCGCACCGATAAAACTGTATCAATAGCACCCAAAAGCTATATACGACTATGGCAAAGAGAACAGCCTATCAAGGGAACATCCGACTCTAATTCTTGTTGCTAGTCACTAAATATTGGGTCATTAATATCACTTCGAGCTTAGTTAATCCGCTGCAAATAGCCGAGAACGAGTCACTATTCTCACCTCTCTGCGCAATCTGCGACCGCTCGACAACATCAGAACTGTCACATCTCATATTTGCTCCATCCGCACGTCCAAAAAATGTTTACTCATTTAGTTTTATGAGCGAAGACAGAAAAGTTATACCCTTTTTCGTTTGTTTCACTGGCGGATTTTCTGTTGTCTCTACTTCTCATCATTTATAATTTGATCAATAAGTCTTCATGGTCGTGAAAAGGAAAGATAACTGTTCTGTCTGGCCTCAGCTTGGTGAATATTGAAACAGGTTCATCACAACATTGTTCTGATAGAGTAAGAAAGTGGGAGTGAACGAAGCAATATCATATATTCGCGCCAACGGATTTCGACCTGCCGGTTGCCCTTTATTTTACGGCAGCATTAAAGCTTGTTAGCATTTTCGTTTCTTAACCCCTCAGGAGAAATGCTACAACTTTACTAGACAGCAGTGGAAACCAACTGCATGAGTTACACTCCTTCAACGGAACTAGTCTAACTTTGGATATATTGGAAACGGATAAACCAACTTCGATCTTTGAGTGCCTCTGCCAGTCTCTTGCTTCTTACTTCCATTTCTTGCATACTCCAAGATGATCTTGTGAATAAGAGAATCTTATTGGAAGTAGAATACCCAAATAAACAGAGCGAATTTGTTTTTATCCATCAAGATAACGAAACTGCGGATACTTTCTGATTTCATTTTGGGAGCGCACTAACATCGGTCCGGGGATTATACGGCGGAGGAGTGAGTCTCTAAACCGAACCTAACCCAGGGCTCCCCTTAGGGGTCCCCACTAGACATCACTGGAAATACGTCTGAATTTGGCCTAATTCTTGCTGGAATATTTCATCCTTTCACAGGACGTCATTTTTTCTTCTCCTGGAGTTAGTTTATTTAAGGATATTGAGATGAAACTTGAATGGTTTGTTGCGTTTTTCTTCATCCCAACCGCCAGCTTGCTAGCCAAGAAGACAACGGCGGCATCCAGTACGAAATGGTGGTATGTATATTTTCTCTCCTGCCCAGTATTTTCATTTCATAGTATATCATCATTCGTTACTCCTTGATATTATAATATTAAGTATCAACAAACTAAAAACAGGGTACTCAGTTATCGATTTTTTTTTAAATATATAAATACCACAAATAAGTAAGCATGGTATTGTAAAAGACTCCAATAATAAGCAGTTGAATGATATCAATAACATAGCTTTTGCTTCGTCCAAAGTGACGCTCCAATGGGGACATATGCAACTCTGTTTATGATGTGCAAGAAACTATTAACCATGATATTTTACTCCAAATTTAGGGTTGTGATCTAAAGTTCCCTCTTGATTTTTTACCTTGATTCAACTAGAGTAATTAGAAAACTATAAAATATTACACGTTTTATTTGCTATGTCACTGTGTACTATGCGCCAACAAAACGGATTCTTTTAAATCCAAAGTGTATGTGTTTCAAATAGAGAAAATTTTCTCCTTTGTATTCATTTTGTATGCAGACTTTCCATTTTTATAAGAGCCATATATTATTGAATCTGTAGCGAAGGTATTTCCAATCTCATGTAGATTCCTTTATATAGAATAATGCAATGTTTACATTTAGTAGATAATTTAGTATATACGTACATGATTTAAGTCTTAATATTTTTATTACATATAATTTGTTGTGTATCTAAAACAACAAAATTGGCAATAACAACAACGAAGGTGACCAACATTAATATTATGCAAGTGTATACGTACAAGTTTATGGGATGTTTGCAGAAGAAGGAAAACGGGTCTTGTAAGATTGGCTTCAACCATCACTTTCTACACAATGAACTGCATCTTTTTGATCTACATGCGTTCTGTATTATGGATGACACCATAATGTATTTCCATTACAGGTCGTTTATTGATAATGAATGTAGCTTGCCAACAGTGTACGGAAACTGACTTGCCCTGAACACGTGTGTTTCAGTCGATGAGCTCATCTGAATATAGAAGGGGAAAAAAGAGATACCTTATTACTCTACCCGTTGACTGTAACCTGTCAAACCCTCACAACATCGACTTATAATTATCAGCAGCTGAGACAAACACGATCATACCACTGAACACTTGTTCTTTCCGGTAATAGTAAACTTTCAGGGGACCTAACATTTCATTTCAAGTATTACAATAGCCCCTTGCCAGCTATGCCCTTGTCTTGAACATTTTTTTCTAGGGCAATTTTAGCTGGAGAGATAGTGCAGCACTTTCGGGGGCGAAAAAAGGAGATAAAAAACAAGATGCAAAGGAAATTGGGGGAATTAATAATATATAATCAGAATGATGATAAAAATGATAATGATAATAATAATGACAATAATAATAAAACTATATTCCATAAGTCTTATGTGTCACTAGTCAGAATGGTATATCTATAATTAATACAAACATATATATTGAGGGTCTAAAACAAAATGACTTTCTAAAGCTCGGTCGCTTTGCTCCCTCGCACAATCGTTTCCAATAAGATCTCACGCCCATAACAGAACTGTTCTTTGATTTTTCTTTGATATTTGTGTTTGCCTCTTGCACCAGTTAAAGAAATACCTTACTGATTCAATGATAATGTCTCAAATTTTGGAAAATGAACTTTCAAGTAGTCATTATTATTTCAGCTAACTTTACCCTTTCATATCTGATAGGCAAGCATGATCTAGACATGAATAAGATACAAAGTATTGCTTGTAGAGTCTTCATCATTTCATGCAAATTAATGTATGATGTTGTTGTTTTTGTAATGAAAGCCTGATCAGACTAAAATCAACAAGTTGAACCTGAAATACACGAAGAACCAACCTCTCTAACGCATCAACTTTTCTATATATGTAAATCATGAAATAGGTCAATGCACTTTAATCAATAATCAACTAATGTACCAGGTTTGCATCATAATGTCAATATTTAATTATCATTGGCCATTTTTTTTTTGTTCAGTAATCTTTTATCTATGTTTCTCAATGATACTCCTAGCATTTTATAAATTTCTTTTGGGGGAGGTGGGGGTCATAATACTTCAGAAGCACTTTTTTTTTCAATATTAATATGTATTGGCATTTGTTTGTCAAACATGTCAAAGCTTATTATTTTGCTCATTGAAAGAAAATTTTCGAAAATTACAATGATGCAAATCAAGACCACAGGCTCACAAAATACATGAAATTAATGTAAAAAGAGGTAAATAAATGGGGTTCTATTTCAACTGTTTTCCCATTTTTAGTTTCTACTGATATTTTTTTTAACAGAGACGTAAGTAAGTGAAGAATTTCTTTGTGCCGTACTGCTCCTACTATTTACTTCATCTCAAGTTACATCTACTACTACTTCTACTGGATTGAAAATTTCACTTGAATAATGTTGAATATTAAACATTCTAAAGCTATCAGACTAAACGCATTAANACTAATAGTTGCCCAACATTTTAAGAATGTTTTATGGTGGGGAGGTCAGAACAGTGGTCGCATATTACATGTTGATGAAGGCTTTCTCTCCCCATTCCTTCTTCAAAATGTCTTTACATCTTGTTCCCTGATTTCTCTCAACAACGTCACTATATATTGAACGTTTTTAACCTCCCATATGATCGATTGACTTCTTGCTAATATACGTCATAAAATATATTGCCTCAATCTACAATACAAACAAAACTTGCGATCGAAATGGGTTGTAATAACCCCCTCAAAAGAAGAAATTTAAAGCAAAGAATAAGAGCAAAGAAGAGCGATTTTACGAGGCTTCATCTAAAACCCTACCCTATAATTCGATGTTTTGGTGGATATAATTGCATCACTATCTTGACAATAACACTTGGTGGCTTTTCAAGAAGCTTTAAATTGTGATAAAATTGACGGGAAGGTATATCAACAGAAGCAACAAAAAAAAAACAGTAAGACATTTTATTGTCGGTTCGTTGACATCCGTATAATCATATCCTGATTACAATAAAGAAATCAATCACAACTTTGCAGGGTTCGATAAATAAGAAGCTAGCAGTGTTTAGGTGCTTTCAGCTTTAATGAAAATTTAGTTAACCAGACAATAATCGTAAATGAATTTTAATGAAACAGGATTGTCGTTAATGGTTTCTTTCGTCAAAGAAAAAAATGACAAAATGGTACTGCGTTTGTATGGGATTTGTTTGTAAATACCGCAAACTTTCTGTAGCATAGAACTATAACATGTATTATCATCAATTTGTAAAGCCCCGCGTCACATAGGACCCCAGAAGCAACACGATTCACCTCGACTCTCTGTTAATTCACAGTAAACTGCCTCAGAACGACGAGTCGGGGTGAATCGTGTTGCTTCCGGGGTCCTATATGTGACCGGGGCTTAAGTGTCATAAGTGTCAAAGGTTTTCAGATGTGAGGTTGCTGCCATTAAATAAAGTGTGTGTCTTATCGTGCGTTTTCGCAAAAGTTTGCATCCTTGGTGTACTTTTTTTTTCTAAATTTGTACCTGTAATCCCAAAACTCGTTTTATGGGACACACTTTATCAGTCAATAACATCCGTCTTGGCAAACGATTCGGGTTCGTTTGTCGCCCGCTATCGTCGATTTTTTTTTCTTTTTTATTACACTTTCCTAATTTCTGCGACAACTTTCTTTAAAAAATTATCCTTAGAGAAAAAGAACGAAAACAAGAAATAAGAGCAGGTAATAGGAAAATAATACATACTGAATATACATCGCCCTTATTTTCGTATAATAATGTTACTTAACCTATCATCGTTTTCCTACGATATGTTTTAATATGAAAATTGAGCAAAGAAATTGGGGCTCCATCAAGATTCGAACCCGAGACCTCTGGATTGATAGACCAGCGCTCTCCCGCCTGAGCTATGGCAAGGGCCCGATGGAGCCCCAATTTCTTTGCTCAATTTTCATATTCTAATATTTTGTGGTCAGTTTTTCTCATTCTATGAATTAATGATATGTTTTAATGTTAGAAATATCAAGGAATATTAATAGAACTAGGATGACTCCTTGGTGATATAAATTCTGTATCTTTCATTGCGTGAAAATTGCAAAATAAAATTTCTTTACATTGCATACTTTTAAATGTTTTGTTTCATTAGAAACTAGGTGATGTCCGCTCTAAAACATTTATTTTATAATAATAATAATAATTTGCCTTTTATAATGCGCCTTTTCGTAAGATTCAAAGCGCATTTAAGAGAAGGTAGAAGAAATACAGAACAGGGCACCAAATACATACATGTACAGAAATAACAGAATGAGAATACATGGATTACAAACAAGACAACATATTAACGCAGCATATAGTTATAAGAAAAGGAGTGTTTTGAGACAGTTCTTAAAGGAAGAGAGTTTTTTACTATTCTTAATTTTACTCTCTTTTTTGGAGGGGGGGGGGCAGGGCATGTGGCCGATAACATGGATTCATTGGGAGAATCCCCTTTCTGACAAAAACATGTTAAAACAGTATGACTCATCGGACCCTCATCACATCATCACATACCTTCGAGTACTTCTCTGACAAATCCACTAGCGAAACTAAAATAGATCTATTTAAAACCAATCTATCTCGCCCTCCCAAATCGATAAAACCCAAGTATCATACACTTGATGATGAAGCATTGAGAAATCTTTAGTCCCACTCATAACCTTTCATGTATTCTTCTCTATTCACGTCTTGCATACCTTAGAGTAGCGAAAGAAAGGGTCAGCGAGACCGCGGAACAATGGGATGGAAAGCTCCAATAAAGCAATAAAATCAACTACTTTGCGTTAATCCACGATTTAGATCCACCGTGTACTTTAACAAATTGTAACTGATACCCCCTTCGATGACAAAAGTAGGAAGTTAGTTTGATATGAGTGAGCAGTGCCGTAGCTACGGGGGAGGGGGTAGGGGGCACGTGCCCCCCGCCCCCGGCGCCAATTTTGTTTACACCTTTATCCTTAAAAATGGTAAATGGCAAAAATTGCAAAAAATTGTTCTACGTTAAAAACCTGATCCTGTGCTCTTTCCCGTTTTTAGTGGTATATTTCACAAGAGTTATAATAACATCTCCGAATGTCGCCTTCCCCCATAAGATCGCATGAAAAATATGTGTAAAGCGATTTGAATGGTCATTTGACTAGCCATTAACCGATTTACAAATGTATATATATAACTTTTTGTGTAGATTATGACGTTCGCATATTTCAAAGTGTGACGAATTGGGACTTCGTACTCGTGAAATAGATTACGAGGATACTTTATCAGATAACCTAATGATGTCTATAATAGCATCATTGCAGTAGATTATTAATGCCTAGATTTTCACGGTAATGGAATCATGAATAATAAATGAATAGCCTTTGAAAATTAAAGTAATGCTTGAATCGATAAGCGAAATAATAATACATTGATAACGTATATGTAACTGCATGATACAAGAATTTTCGATCGGTTTATTTATAATCGCAAATATTCTACCTAATATTAATTCGATTTTTCCAGTAAGCAATGGCATGAGCTCGATGTGTGTTTCAAAGAATCGCTGATTGGTGCAATTGTAATGTAATGTAATAATCTGTATATGTCTATGTCTATATGCCTTTATCATGTATAAAATCATTAATGTAATTATTAGGGGTAGCCTTCTAAAGGAGCCTCGCTTCTTTGCTGGCCTCTATCTTTTTAAATTTCTTTTGTCATAATTTTATTACCATTATCATTTATGCCTGTATAATAGAATTTTCACAAGAACTGAAAACTAAAATGATTTGATTTGATTTGAAATTGTGTGTTGCTTGTTTATATTTATATTTAGGAAAAACCTATGAGGGAAGAAGTAAGTCTGTTTGCTTAATAAGCATGATAACTTTCATAATGACCCCGTTTCTTTCTTCATTGTTTTATGTACGAGGCTACATCTGTATAGGGTCGTCTTGGAAAATAAGCAAAATCCGCTTTCATAGGCTATTCATAACTGACAAATAAATCAAATTCAAAATCAAATCAAATCGAATCATATCAAGTTTGTCCAGAGTGAGACGGTACTTTTCTGAATCAATCTGTCGGACTAACTTAGCTTAGGTTATGACCAGCATTTGCTAGTTTATACCACCTTGTAATCAGTGTAAATTCAATATTCATTGCTTTAAAATATATACCTGGACGAAGTATACCTTTTGAACCCCGGCGGCATGACAAAAAAAATAGGAAAACGGACTTTTTGTTGAAAAAACACGATTAAGAATTGTTTATTTTACTTAATGAATTTAATATTTATTCATGGGGGGGGGGCTGAAGCAGACACATGCGGGCGAATAAGGGGTGAGGGGGCGTCGACTTCCCTCCTGTGTCTACGGGCATGTACTGTATCAAAATTATATAATGGCAATGATTCAAATATCAGCTACAACAATTGACAGGAATTTCCATTCCACTAAAAAATTCTCCCGCATTTTGAAGAAAAAGATGCGCACGCCATGAAGATACCGATTAGTATTTGTTACTGCTTTGAAGTATTGTCAAAGTATAAATTGCAGGGCTTTTATCGCATATTCTTTACAAGGATAAAGGTAACTGGAGGAGCTGTACAATACCCTTTGTGTGGGCTGGCAAACGGCAGAGTTTAATTTGAAAGGCTTAATTAAGTGGTTAGAGAGATTTAAGGCTCGTGCTCATTTCTTTATTCTGCTTTTGAATCACTCTTTTTATGATTTTATTGGGATGTATTGGTGACAGTTGAAGTTTTTGAATGAAATACACGGATGTGATAGTTAGTGTGTTGTATAAATGTGAGCATTGGTCATGTTAGTAAGGTGACATCAAAGGAAATACCTCTACTATCCTCCCTGTCGCATTGGTAGGGGAAAGCGGAGAGGGGTAAAATGGGAGTGATATTTGCCATTTTCTTAATTCCAAAGTTTTTTAAAGTCTAAAGCCCCGGTCACATAGGACCCCGGAAGCAACACGATTCCCGACTCTTTGTTAATTCACGGTTATCTGCCTCAGAACAACGAGTCGGGGTGAATCGTGTTGCTTCCGGGGTCCTATGTGACCGGGGCTTTAAAGACATAACAAAGAAATTTAAGTGTAGCTCGGCTCGTTATTGTGACAGAATCCTTGGATTTAAGAATAATTATAAACATCTTTAAAATTAATTTAATGTACTTAAAAAGATTTTATTTCGTAAAACATCATTATAAGTAAATGTTTAGACATTAAACAAGCAGGAATCTTACGGCAGACTAAGATTCAAACCCTTGGAATATAGAAAGAAAATATAATCTATAAAATATTATACCAACAAAAAGTTTTGAAAATACCTAATACCGAAAAATCATTTGATATCTCCATAAAATTTAGGAAGGGCGTAAGAACAAAAAAAAGAAACATTTACTAAAAACAACAGTCGTGATTATTTTACCTGATACATAATCAGATCGAAATCATCTTGAGCTGAAAGTTAAAAAAACTATATCATTGTTGAATCAAGTTCATCTCATTGACGATTTTAAAGAAGCAAAACAAAAGCAAACAGTAGAAAAAGATTAGCCATGTTAACATACACAAATGCATATGCACAAATAAACACTTACCTGCGAAGTTACTGGTAACAAATTTGGTATTTTTAAGCCTTTGGAAAGGCTATTGGTTACATCTTACATCTTAATAAGAAACTTTTCCTGACCTTTTCCCCTTTGCTTATTGATCAGTTTTCTCTGTAGGTAGGGAAATAAGGAAACACCCCTAATATCCGAGTCTGATTATAGTCATATAGAGGTCATAATTGCCTAATAGTATAACTCGGTAACTTCTAACGGAAAACCACCCGGTATGTGTAATTGTGGTCAACGAAAATAATGCGAAGAAGTTGTTTTACTTTAAACCAATTAGCATACTTGTGGACATTATGATCATCCTTCTAAATAAGAAATAGTTTCCGATGCAAGTCGTTGTCATTGTATCAATGGGCGATTGGAGTCTTCGCTTTGCCGCAAACAAGTTATTGCTCTTTTTATGTTTGAATTGGTCTCATCTCGTACCTTCCTTACTCATTTGTTTAATTTCATGCTTATTGTGTTCTAAATGTAGGTGTTTAACACTGCAATTTCTGAGCTCTGTATTGCTTTTTTAATCCATAACAAAACCTGCCAGTTATGCACCATCGAATGATGCAATTTTCTAGAATTATAATTATGTGTAGCCTATGTGTGTGGGATGTACGTGTGTATATGTATTTGTATGTAATTGTGTGTGTGTGTTTTAGTGTATGTGCGTAAGTGCGTGTGTGCGTTTGTATGCATGTGTGTGAATATATGTGTTAATAAATCTATATTCATACGCATTTGTACGTGTAAACGATAGTCAGGGAGATAACCAAATTATTTGATGAGGGAATAGTTGTGCATCGAAAGTATTGCGAAGAAAAAAAAAACTTATTCAGAAGGAAAAACAAAGAGGAAAAGAATATATATTAAAATGTAAAGGTAATCCATCTCATTATTATTGTCATATTTATTTTGGATGATTTAAAGTTATTGACTGTGTTCATTCGCTTCGCTTTCACATGCATTATTGCGTCTTGTTTCATCTTTATATCGGCCGTTGTATTTTCCATCGATTGCTGTTCTGTTATTACTCTGTTTAAACATTCGTCAATTAATGAAAGTCATCGCACAATATGTAGGGGGCACTTAAAATTATTTGAATACATACGAGGAGGCATATAAGATGTCTAAAGGGTGAGTTGGCTTTGAAGATTATGCAAGTATTTTTTTCTTTACGATTTCAATCACTTAATTACACCCAAGTTTCTATACAAGTTATTATCTTGTGGATGAAACAAACCTTCCGAAAATTGTCTAACTTGATGAGAAACGGAAGCAGAGTATTACACGCTCATAAAAAGATTTTATAAAGAGGCATGCCTTTTGGATCCCGTTTATTGTTAGTGACCCACACCTTGCTTTAGACATCTTTGCCCCAACATTTCTTTATATCGCTACATCCTTCTGATATCAAAAGTACGATTATGGGATTACACATAACAAAGGGCTATTTAGCTATGGCGCACATCCGTCCCTATTGTTTTTGCTTTTTTGGCACGCGCGCGTAACATTTCTAATCTTCGCTTTTCGTTTACAACAAAGAATATCCTCTTGGGCACGTGCATCTTTTCTATTCTTCAAGCGTTTTCTATTCTATATTTAATCAAATAAGTGTAATATTGGAGTTGCGACCACAATGCCAACATGATGTTTACAACATTATAAACCTACTTGGCAAAATGGATGAACGTCCTCCTCTGAACGGGAGATCGTGGGTTTGAGCCTCGGCAAAATTATACGAACGATGGAACCACCCGTCTTTCTGCTAACTGTTTGTTAGTCATGAATGGTGAAGAGTATTGCCTTTTCAATGAAAAACCATCAAGAAATAAACTGAATTAGCTAGCTCTCCTTGGTTAGAGAAATAATTTTTTAATTTCGAAAAACCGTCTTGGGCATAAAACATATGACCAATGATGTTCATGGCGATTCATGGCCTCACTTTTCTCCAAACTTCCATCGAAGGAACACGCATAACTTCTATAATGACAACACTTTCCTAGATATTACTGTCAAATTGAGGGCGGCTATTTTTGTCAAACGATTTTATTTAAAAAAAAAAAAGAAGTTTAGTCTCTACTGCCGACTGGGTTCAAAGTCACGTGTGAGCAGATGGTTGCCAATGTAACGATGGTAACTGATGCGAACAATTATATACATTTCTTTAACAGAGTGTTCACAGAGAATATTTCAAGTTAGGGAGAAAATAGTGTCACTCAACCCTCCCCTCCTCCACCCCTCCCCTCCAACAGAAAATGAAGAAAAAAAGTTAATGCAATTAAGGGTTTTTAAACGCCGTTATATATATAATAACTCTCCTACAAAATAGCTGGATGTTTCGGATGACGAATGCGTCATGCTCCTATTTATCATGTTTATTCAAATCGTATATGTAGCTCGCTACCCTTACAAGTAAAGTTCTTTTAACTAACTTCCAAAGAAAACGCTTATTATACGTTGAAGATTTTAAAGTCAGACCGACGGCCAGATTATATGACATCATTATTCTAGATGAGATTTTATGATGATAATTGTGTCATCTCCCATTTTCTTCAGGAAGCTCTCAATTGTCTAGTGGGTGCCTTTTTACGACCTCGCACAAAGCTAAAGAAATCGTGCAGGAAAAATATAAAATTTGGGGAGTCAATGAAACAAGGAAGGTACATGATACAGCAATTTCCCTACGCACATAATTTTACCTCATATGTTATAGTTTAAGATTGTGTATGATATATACTAGACTAGACTCTTGCACAGTAATTGAGAGTTAGAGAAGAACTAAAATTGACAATACATACTCGAGTCGAGTTTTCATAAGACAGTTTGAAAGAAAGAGCAAAGATATTGTGAATTAAGTAGTACCTGCTTAGAATGTTAATCATTAAAAATTATCAAACTGTTGCAATCTTATGAAAGCTTAATAAGTCATGAAAATTCTAACGATTAACCTTTATTTATGGTTTGAATTGTTACTTTATCATTCAACGTTATATCATATTGCACTGTTACATTTTCCAAAGGTGGATAATGATAAATATAAATTTCATGCCATGTTGCATCACAATTGAGAGTTTGGTCATATCTTATAATGAACAAAATCTACCCACCTTCACCAATACACCGCCTGATACGTGTTCACAAATCAAAGGTAATTCATTTTGCCAACACGTACGACGGTAAATGTCGTTCGTCTAGCGCAGACTGCGCTAGTGGTCCTAAGCATGCTAAGAGTAACGGTTGATTTGCCATTGGTTATGACATTGAAACTAAAGTATGCCAGAATACATGCGAAAAAAATATCCCAATTTTGAACAAACTTCTTTTTATACCTGTCTCGCAATCTGTGAACACATTTTAATTTATTCATCCTTACCATTACCTATCGATGGTGTAACTTTATGCATTTTCTTTGAATACATTCATATGCAAAACTATTCATTAATGCATGATAAACGCCTTAAAATCCGAATTTAGTGAGGTACATTTTATACTTTACCGATACGAAGTTTGTAAAAATAATAATGCACTATTCTATTTCTTTTCAACATTTTGAGTCAACTATCTAGTTTCTAGGAAACTGTCCCTCGTGATCTATTATGGGACACATGAAAGATTCATCTCATAAAACTCACCGCGATGAGAAAGCAAAAAGAGAGAGAACAGTGAACCTAAGTCTAGATAAACGAACAATAACCCTTTTTAAAAGTTTACTGAAATGTTCCTCAACTTACACTGCGCATCGTTTTGCCATTGACTTTTGGTTGAAAATTTACAGGTATCTGAATAATTGCTGAAAATCAATCGAGTTAGATTGTAAAAAGGAGAGAAGATCATTTTACTAAAACGTATAATTAAAAAATAATAATAATTGCATCTGCCAACGACCTTTATCGATACCATCCGAGGGATGTTTACGTCTTTGGCCCGAACCACAAGTCTCTGAAACATGTCATTATCCTTCCATACATCGCTCAGTCAAGCGCAAGCAAAATATTCATAATCAACTGCCACATTATTAACATAATCAACAACAAAATAGAGCAACGGTTGCAACCGTCCTTGTAAATTTCTTTGTCGAAGTTTTAAAAAATCCATAGAATCATCGAAAATTACCTTTTAGCATGTTTAAGTCTTATTTGAACTGCTTTAAGTTGTGTAGCATTGTTGTGATTTATTCATGTGAATAAAAATTTGAAAAAAAGTTAAGGTCAGGCAATTTCAAATGGTTGGAGAGTAACCACAAAATATTTTTCTTGGTCTTATTTTCCGAACCTGAACATTTGAGAAGTGAAAAACTAATGGGGATGCAGCATTGGCTTGTAACTACACTCATAATTGGAGAAAAGAAAACGATTATTATCCGAGTTTTACTTGAATTAGAATATTAAGTACCTGCTCAATTGGTACATAAATATGCGAGTAACATCTACGAAAAATAACAAATACGTGGTAGAATTAGAATAATGTCTTGACGATCATCTGTCCATCATCTCCCTGTATTACTTCAGAAATTATACTTTTAACCTGTCTGTAAAGGCCACCTATCTTTACGGTGGTAAATTGTTAGATTTCCTTGAGTGGCAATTTATACAAAACGCGGAAAGCTTATCAAAACAACAAAAAAAAACCGCACATTAATATCTTTAAAACATAAATACAATAAAGATATATTATATTTCACTTGTCTTCCATATATTCTCGTAGATGTTTCAAATTACTAAATACAAAGCTGAGAAGCACTTTATTTACAAGCATTACTTTGAATTTTATGACTTAAAAAACTAAATAATAAATGGGAAAGGCAGTGTGAGATTTTAAAAATACATTATGTTATAAAATGATTATGAAATGCTGAAGATTTTCAATTGTGGAATGAGACGAAAAACAATTCATAATGACAGAATTCTCTAAGACGTTTCATCGTTATCTAAAAGAAGCAAAATATGCTTTGACAAATAGTCTAATTACTACACGCAATGTATGATAAGGTGAAGGCCAGAATACAAGTAAAACATTAAAAGAGGGTGTATTTGAATGCAAAAAAAGAAAAATGTAAAGGTTGATTAAGAATCGTTTTAAGTTTCACAAGTTGCACAGCCAAGCTATTGTGTGATCGTGTGAACTTGAGAGATCTTCCGTCAGAACTGAACCCTCAACTCCATTGATTTCATTATAAGGTCGTGGCAGAGTTTCTTACAAGTCTTAAATGATTATAAAATACAGGACAAATGCACGGAAGAGACAGAAGAAAGGAATGAAAGCCAAAGAAACTTTGCAAAGAAGATGCGCGGTTTCCCACGGGGGATGTCAAAAGGCAAGAAAGATATGATAGAACAAGTGCCAGCAGAAAAGAAAAATAGCCACCCTGCTTTTGAGAAGTGTCTATTCAAGCCTTTTGATTGGCCGAGTGAACAACCAATCAGAGTGCGGAAGACGGCGCGTACACGACGCGGGGTTTGTAAGCTATTGTTTCGCACCGATAAAACTGTATCAATAGCACCCAAAAGCTATATACGACTATGGCAAAGAGAACAGCCTATCAAGGGAACATCCGACTCTAATTCTTGTTGCTAGTCACTAAATATTGGGTCATTAATATCACTTCGAGCTTAGTTAATCCGCTGCAAATAGCCGAGAACGAGTCACTATTCTCACCTCTCTGCGCAATCTGCGACCGCTCGACAACATCAGAACTGTCACATCTCATATTTGCTCCATCCGCACGTCCAAAAAATGTTTACTCATTTAGTTTTATGAGCGAAGACAGAAAAGTTATACCCTTTTTCGTTTGTTTCACTGGCGGATTTTCTGTTGTCTCTACTTCTCATCATTTATAATTTGATCAATAAGTCTTCATGGTCGTGAAAAGGAAAGATAGCTGTTCTGTCTGGCCTCAGCTTGGTGAATATTGAAACAGGTTCATCACAACATTGTTCTGATAGAGTAAGAAAGTGGGAGTGAACGAAGCAATATCATATATTCGCGCCAACGGATTTCGACCTGCCGGTTGCCCTTTATTTTACGGCAGCATTAAAGCTTGTTAGCATTTTCGTTTCTTAACCCCTCAGGAGAAATGCTGCAATTTTTCTAGACAGCAGTGGAAACCAACTGCATGAGTTACACTCCTTCAACGGAACTAGTCTAACTTTGGATATATTGGAAACGGATAAACCAACTTCGATCTTTGAGTGCCTCTGCCAGTCTCTTGCTTCTTACTTCCATTTCTTGCATACTCCAAGATGATCTTGTGAATAAGAGAATCTTATTGGAAGTAGAATACCCAAATAAACAGAGCGAATTTGTTTTTATCCATCAAGATAACGAAACTGCGGATACTTTCTGATTTCATTTTGGGAGCGCGCTAACATCGGTCCGGGGATTATACGGCGGAGGAGTGAGTCTCTAAACCGAACCTAACCCAGGGCTCCCCTTAGGGGTCCCCACTAGACATCACTGGAAATACGTCTGAATTTGGCCTAATTCTTGCTGGAATATTTCATCCTTTCACAGGACGTCATTTTTTCTTCTCCTGGAGTTAGTTTGTTTAAGGATATTGAGATGAAACTTGAATGGTTTGTTGCGTTTTTCTTCATCCCAACCGCCAGCTTGCTAGCCAAGAAGACAACGGCGGCATCCAGTACGAAATGGTGGTATGTATATTTTCTCTCCTGCCCAGTATTTTCATTTCATAGTATATAATCATTCGTTACTCCTTGATATTATAATATTAAGTATCAACAAACTAAAAACAGGGTACTCAGTTATCGATTTTTTTTAAATATATAAATACCACAAATAAGTAAGCATGGTATTGTAAAAGACTCCAATAATAAGCAGTTGAATGATAATAACATATATTTTGCTTCGTCCAAAGTGACGCTCCAATGGGGACATTTACAACACGGTTTATGATGTGCAAGAAACTATTAACCATGATATTTTACTCCAAATTTAGGGTTGTGATCTAAAGTTCCCTCTTGATTTTTTACCTTGATTCAACTAGAGTAATTAGAAAACTATAAAATATTACACGTTTTATTTGCTATGTCACTGTGTACTATGCGCCAACAAAACGGATTCTTTTAAATCCAAAGTGTATGTGTTTCAAATAGAGAAAATTTTCTCCTTTGTATTCATTTTGTATGCAGACTTTCCATTTTTATAAGAGCCATATATTATTGAATCTGTAGCGAAGGTATTTCCAATCTCATGTAGATTCCTTTATATAGAATAATGCAATGTTTACATTTAGTAGATAATTTAGTATATACGTACATGATTTAAGTCTTAATATTTTTATTACATATAATTTGTTGTGTATCTAAAACAACAAAATTGGCAATAACAACAACGAAGGTGACCAACATTAATATTATGCAAGTGTATACGTACAAGTTTATGGGATGTTTGCAGAAGAAGGAAAACGGGTCTTGTAAGATTGGCTTCAACCATCACTTTCTACACAATGAACTGCATCTTTTTGATCTACATGCGTTCTGTATTATGGATGACACCATAATGTATTTCCATTACAGGTCGTTTATTGATAATGAATGTAGCTTGCCAACAGTGTACGGAAACTGACTTGCCCTGAACACGTGTGTTTCAGTCGATGAGCTCATCTGAATATAGAAGGGGAAAAAAGAGATACCTTATTACTCTACCCGTTGACTGTAACCTGTCAAACCCTCACAACATCGACTTATAATTATCAGCAGCTGAGACAAACACGATCATACCACTGAACACTTGTTCTTTCCGGTAATAGTAAACTTTCAGGGGACCTAACATTTCATTTCAAGTATTACAATAGCCCCTTGCCAGCTATGCACTTGTCTTGAACATTTTTTTTCTAGGGCAATTTTAGCTGGAGAGATAGTGCAGCACTTTTGGGGGCGAAAAAAGGAGAGAAAACAAAAACAAGATGCAAAGGAAATTGGGGGAATTAATAATATATAATCAGAATGATGATAAAAATGATAATGATAATAATAATGACAATAATAATAAAACTATATTCCATAAGTCTTATGTGTCACTAGTCAGAATGGTATATCTATAATTAATACAAACATATATATTGAGGGTCTAAAACAAAATGACTTTCTAAAGCTCGGTCGCTTTGCTCCCTCGCACAATCGTTTCCAATAAGATCTCACGCCCATAACAGAACTGTTCTTTGATTTTTCTTTGATATTTGTGTTTGCCTCTTGCACCAGTTAAAGAAATACCTTACTGATTCAATGATAATGTCTCAAATTTTGGAAAATGAACTTTCAAGTAGTCATTATTATTTCAGCTAACTTTACCCTTTCATATCTGATAGGCAAGCATGATCTAGACATGAATAAGATACAAAGTATTGCTTGTAGAGTCTTCATCATTTCATGCAAATTAATGTATGATGTTGTTGTTTTTGTAATGAAAGCCTGATCAGACTAAAATCAACAAGTTGAACCTGAAATACACGAAGAACCAACCTCTCTAACGCATCAACTTTTCTATATATGTAAATCATGAAATAGGTCAATGCACTTTAATCAATAATCAACTAATGTACCAGGTTTGCATCATAATGTCAATATTTAATTATCATTGGCCATTTTTTTTTTGTTCAGTAATCTTTTATCTATGTTTCTCAATGATACTCCTAGCATTTTATGAATTTCTTTTGGGGGAAGTGGGGGTCATAATACTTCAGAAGCACTTTTTTTTTTAATATTGATATGTATTGGCATTTGTTTGTCAAACATGTCAAAGCTTATTATTTTGCTCATTGAAAGAAAATTTTCGAAAATTACAATGATGCGAATCAAGACCACAGGCTCACAAAATACATGAAATTAATGTATAAAGAGGTAAATAAATGGGGTTCTATTTCAACTGTTTTCCCATTTTTAGTTTCTACTGATATTTTTTTTAACAGAGACGTAAGTAAGTGAAGAATTTCTTTGTGCCGTACTGCTCCTACTATTTACTTCATCTCAAGTTACTTCTACTACTACTTCTACTGGATTGAAAATTTCACTTGAATAATGTTGAATATTAAACATGCTAAAGCTATCAAACTAAACGCATTAGTCGTATTTGAATTGGTCCATGACTTTTAAATCAAATGAATTTAGAGTGTATGACTATTACTACTACTACTACTACTACTACTACTACTTCTACTACTACTACTACTACTACTACTACTACTCCTTAATATATCAAATATGTCTGGCGTTTACAAGATGAACATTTCTGATATATCACTTGCATTATTTTCCAGACATCCATTTAACACTGAAAGTTAGTTGCATTCGTTGCAATATGGCTAGTTCCTACATTACAAATCTTGCTATGTACAGTAAACTAATCAATTCCCACCAATGAAAAATATGATTTAATATTAGGAAATGTGACAATTGTTCTTTTCCGAAAGACAAGAGTTGCCCCTTTCCTGTCCCATAATGTGTTCAAGGAGGAGGAGGAGGAGAAATGCGATATTACCGCGATCTTTAGAATTGATAACTATATCTGCCCCTGCCTGAGCAGAACAAAACTTTTCTAGAAGTACATGTATAATGATTCGAATGAAAGCCAATTGCCATGGTGAGAGTTGCTTGAAATTGTTCCTAATTATATCTTTATCCACCCATAAGATCTTCAGATATAGTTAAAGTGTTCAAATTGTATATTATTCATCTCATTAAACATTTTTACTTTTTTTATACCAATTTTTCCCTTTTAACCATCATTGACTACATCAATAAATCTAATTTACATGAAATTGTTTGTATTATACCTTCCTTTTTGTATTTCAGTCAATTAGGCCTAATACCGTATAAAGTTTATGAAGTATACACATTATAGAACAATTTTGATTTGATTATTAATTTTTACTTTAATTTTTTTGATTTGACAATGAGATGATATTCGAAATCTCTTTTTTTATCAATAAATGATACAATATTCAAGTTAATTTGAGTTGGATCTGAACACTTTGATAACGCTTTTAAGCAAAATCAGTAGGGCTCATTTTAGGTAAATAAAACACAACTTTTTATAATACCCGTTATATGTTCTATGATTGATATGCATGGCGTTGTAGGCAGCCATATTGTTTGTCATTGTATCTTGAAACAAAATGAATCAAATCGCACTTGGCGCTCACACACCAAGAAAATAATCTGATTTCACAAGCCAGAATATAATAATGCTCAAATTTTTTAACGTCTTGTTTTACGAGGGGTATGCGGAAGTCCCCAAAATAAGCAGGTAATTTGCTCCTATTACTCCGCGCATACTACGGTGGGCAATAATTTTTTGGCTATTTCTTTGGCGGCGGGAACGGAATAGTACATCTTTAGGTGGGAGGGATGTCTGTCCCTCTTATCATATCAAATTATGAAAATTGAGAACGATTTTGACGCCGCAGCCTTGCGTACTTTCAACAGATTCCCTTCCGGATTATCGGGGAGAGGGGAAAAGAGATATGAGAGTTTCAGAAAACAAAATGGTGAAATGATCATCGTTCTTGCTTTTATGTTTCGTTTTAACCAGTAATCATGCCACAAAATATTTGGAAATACAAGTAAAACAAACATTTGGCAGTTGTTTTCGGTTGATCATTTATAAACTGTGAAAAGTTGGGAAAATACAATGAGGTTGAGAATGTTCGTAAGGTTGGACAAATTCGAAACTGAATGCATGTCTGCATGAAATTAATGACTACTTTGGTGTAAGGGAGTTAGTATTTAGAGGTAAATCACCCCTTTTCATAATGTCAAACGATTAATGAATATAGTGTCCTATTTAACCTTTTTTCCCGTTTCATATACCCGATTTGGGGGAGCATCCATCGAAATCGGAAGTTTGTAGGAACGCTGCAAAGTTCAGACCTCCCCTTAAGGACAAGATTTGAGTCAGTTTGAGGGGTGGATTTCACCTCCCACACCCGTCCCAATTTTCACACCCTATGCAGTAAACAGGAGGGACATGTTGTACGTATCAGTGCACTTGTCCGTCATCCCCTTGCCGGGGTTTCCACCGAGGCGTTACTTGAACTCGACCGGGGAAGTGCCCCGGACTGGTAAAACATGCTGCCGTGATGTGGCAGAGACTCTGGAGCGTAGCTATCAATAGCATGCACATAGTGTGGACTATGTCGTCATCTTATGACGATATCCGTCTCCTCCTTATTCTTCCTCTCCTCTTTCTTTCTTCCATTCTTTCTTTCTATAAATTTCACCCTCACGGTTGTTTGTTGTGTTCCATGTCTGCCCCCCCCCCCCTCTCCTCGATTATTTATTCATCTTTCTCTCATTTCTCTATGTAACTCTGCTCTCAATTTCCCAAACTCTATTTCGTATCTTCTCTCTTCAGCCTCTCCCCATCTGTCTCTTCCTCTTTTCCTCCATTTTATCATCCTCCTTACCTTGATCTCCTCCACATTTCTCGAGCTATTATTACCCACCCCATGCAGACTCTCAACTCTGCCACCCCCTCCCTCTTTCTATCTACACTTCCCCTATGCACACCTTTATATCCAGTTCAATTCAATTCAAAATAAAACTTATCTTCCCATATCCCCGCCCCTCTTCAAATCGCCTCTTCACCTCCCCCATGCACAACCCATCTACCTATTACGTCTCTGACCTAGCTCCGCTTGCCCGAACAGCAGCAGGACTGCATTCTAAAACCTAAACCCGCAGTTGAGGGCCGGATGTAACCCTCCCAAGTGCCCAAGTGTCGCATATTCACGGATTGAGTACGATTTTAGGCGGCAAATCAATATACCGACTAAAATATTGAAACATGTGGTTTTTACCGACCAAAAAGTTTATCTCTCCCCTCCTGAGACCAAATTTCATCCCGATATCTCATTCGATTCATCCCATTTTCCGTCCAAAATATTCAGACAATGGTATGATTCAACAAAACATGGCGATGATTAACAGATTATTACAACCATTCCACTTCACCTTTTTAAGGACTTTATATGAAAAATAACACGTGTGAGGATGAGGTTTTTTATCAGTATGATCAATCAGATGGGAATAAGGTAGAAACACAGATTTGAAGAAAGTTCACGAGTTTAATGGGGGTTTTTTTTCAATCCTAATTAAGAAACATGAATATTGTTGGAAAAGAAATCATAATTCAGTTGAACAATCAATTTGTAATCAGATTTCATGATCCGTTCTTTCAGATGACGAAAATTTTAAACAAAGTGGCCCGTATTCCGATAGCGAGGTTTAAGTTAACCCTGGTCTAAATCTGTGGTTTAAGTATGGATAGCCAAAAGTGCCCAAACTTTATTTACAATGTATAATTCTTATGTTAACTGCTCTCTTTTCCCATGCTATAATAATGTAGAAAAAAATTAAAGTTTTTATACCAAGACAGTTTAAAATACTATGAGAGACAAATGAACTGGTAAATTAAACAAAGACTGATATAGATTCAAGCCTCTTTTGGCTTACCATACTTAAACCACAGATTTAAACTCTAGTTTAAGTTAAACCTGCTATCAGAATACGGGCCAGTATGTCTAGGATATCATGCTTCATGATACACTGTTACAGAGATGCTAGCACTTTCTGGAATATGCATGAGGTCAAAATTAAGATGTGAATAATGCAAAAGCTGAAGAAAAGTGAGTGCAAACATGACAAATATATCTACACTCTCAGCCATTCACATGTTAGCTTTGAAATCATATGAAAAATACATCTCATGTTCATAACAGAACAATTGGTACCTCTACTGTAATAATATGATGGTATTAATGTTTACATCGATGACAGAAAATCATCGTTTATCATGTTTTAGATCAAGTTAAAGCTATTTTTCTTCAAATTAACAAAAATAAGAACAAAATGTTGGCTGTATATGTCGATGACGTTCAAATGACTAAATTTCAAATTCCAAATTCCAAAATTAAACAAAAGATCAACATTGCTATGGTTCAAGTCCAGTATGAAGTCGCTTTATAACTTCCTAGCTCCATTCTTCCAAAATTTCTCAAATATCCCTTCATTCTATATTCATGGTCATTAAACTTTCATGTATACGTCTATTGAGTTTATTGGTAGGTTATGACGAGGGTAAAATCAAATGTGTGATTGGAAATGGGGTAGATGTTTACGTTACCATGGCAACATGATGATGTCATAAAAGAACGCCAGACGGTATGAAGATTTTCAAGTTCCCACTGACGAAATATCCAAGGTGCGGAGAGCTTTATGGCAAAAACGCCAAGAAGTTTTATGTGGTCAGAGTTATGACGAACATATAGTAAATACAGTGCACATTAATTTTCATCGGCAGTGGGTTTCAGTCTTTCGTATGATTCGTATGAAGAAAGGAAATTGTAATGGGGTGGGGATGTTATAAACAAAGAAGGGGGCATGGGAGCGAAGCAGAGTAATTTACTGTGGAACACACGAGCTCGAGTAGACATGGTAGAACCTGCGCTAAGCAATATCAAGGCAAACAGTTCAACATCTTAGTAAGATCTGGGCGATTCTGCTTTGTGGATTGTTCTGTAAAGATTCGCTGCGCGGGTGAACCACTCATGTGTGGATATACATACATACATACACACATACATACATACATACATACATACGTACATACATACATACATACATACAATCAGTATGTATACGATATCAAGAAAGATTACTCTTCTTTAGCACTTATCAAAGGTGTTTGAGTGTTTTTTTCTAGTGTGGATATATCGTCTTCCTAATTGAATGCAAAGAAAATATAAATTAAGAAAATACATGACTGAAAAAATGGTGTTTAGTAGATTAACCGAAGAACAATATTGGACCAAATGCTTTATTTCTACCAGTAAAAACAAACATTAGCTACAAAATATTTCATGCAACTCGATTAAGTCCATACACATATATATCTGACAAAGATGGAAGCTAAGCGGCTCACGATGAGAAATTTATAGTGATTGCAACATTTCTACCATATCGATATGCCTCATCTTACAATAACATAAACATAAATATTTCTCGTCAGTCACATGCATAGTAGATTGTGAAACAGGTAGATGAATACACAGGCGTTAGACAGTACAGGCAGGTATATGAACCTCGGATAACCATGGCATATTTCCATGGTAAATGCATTAACTATGAATCATGTTTAATACCTAATTAAGTTTATCCGCGTATAGCAAGTGCACGACCTCAATCACACAATATTTTAAAATTCACTTTTTCTCGACAAAATGAGGAAAATTACACGCACAAGGCGCGTATGAACAGTCACCGAGTCACAGCAAAGACCTGTTCATACATCTCGCCTGTGATCATAATTTTATCCTGTACACATCTTAGGATAATTAGTTCTACAATGCAAATGGTATCTTAAGACTTTGAGGCAAAATTGCTTGGATGCCCTCCATTGACCGGCCCTCTGAAATTGGCTCGACCTCTTTTTTGTTTTTCATTGAAGTTTAAAAAAACAAACAATTTTTTTGGGGGGTGGGCTATTGTACGGACAGCCGATGTGACTTTTTATATGATCTTGAGTACTTTTGCAAAGGGATTGTCTAGCTCCACCCCCACTAAAAATAAATAAAAAAGGAAATCGATCCTAAAGGATACTAAATGCCCCAATTCGTCTCATTTTGCTCCCTCTATACATAATAAGAAATAATTACATCTGAAAATATCTCCACATTTCTTCGGAATACCATCAACTTCCATTTCGGCCCTTCATGTAGAATGGACTCGAAGTAAAAGCATGTTACATTTTGAGTGTGAACGCGTCCTAATTTACCTTGAAAGCTATCCATACCTCTTGTTCCAACTATTACGTGACTACGACGTCACGTCAAAATGGGGATGCCTAAAACGATATGACAAGCACATTATGAGGTCATTGTTAATATAAACCCACTGGCTTGCAAATCGCTCGCTCACCCTACATAGGTGATTGCATGAACACGTTATAGCGACAGGTCACAGACATACATTAAAATTCCCCATATACACGTTGGACAGCCATGAAGCCAATGTATGGCTTGAATGAAAGCTACTAATGTAAGATATACATGTAATGCTAATGCTGCAAAAAAAAACACCTGTAAAAATAGACTCAATTTAATCTTTACAAACAATAAAATCGAAATGGGATATAGTAATGAGATATATTCAAAATAACACTATTGAAATCAGTCTTATTCATCATTTACATTTTTTCTGATACTGTTCTGATGGTGCACTCATATTAAACATGTTAAAGGGAATTAACCCAAGGTATGGGCGTAAAGTTCTGCTTATATACATGTATGAACAGTCATCCATGTTGGAAGCCATTTTGTGCATGTACGTTGCCAACTCAAGGAGCCTATTAGAGGTGTAAATCAAAAATTTGAAAATGAATAACTTTTGAACGGACCATTCGATTTTGCTCAAATTTTGATCACCATAATTTTCTTCATTGTCTCAAAGCACATCATTGGCTGGCTAAAGTTCCCCTTTAAAAAATCTTTTATTTGATTTCAACATAGTGATATTGAAGCAAACAAAAACTTACATCCAATTTGACGTGGACATGCCATAGGATGATCAAGGATAGAAATTAATGAATAGAGGCGCTTAAATCGGATTAGTTTTTATTCGTCACACGGTCATTGTCCGCATATACATGTACATCTCTCTACAAGGATGATATTCATAATACAAAAGATATAATTCATAACACAACGGATGAAATTATCTGCATAATGGATGTTATCTGACATCCTTTCTGCTGAATATTAAAAGCACAATCCTCGATTATCAAGGATGTTTATTTTTGGAGTGATTAGGAAAATTAATTTTTGCTTTCTACAGCCATGCGCAAGGACTGTGAATTGTTTACCATGTTTACAATATACATTTTTTGCTAAAGGATAAATGTTGCTGATGACATGTGTTATTTTCAATGTTTGCTGTAATTTTGAAATGCATTGTATATATCAATCTTTAACTCTTCTTTGTACTTTTCTAAATAATCTAATTTCAATATACATTGTTCAAATATGGGTCTTAAATGTGTAATCAGTGTTCTTTTAAACCTCAAATGAACATAAAATTGATGTCAATGTTACCAAACACTCTGTAATCAGTAAATTCTCAATTAATGAATGAAATCTATCAGTGTACATCCTTAAAAGTACAACCTTTCTGAAGTTGTACAATTAGGACTTGATCCTTAGCTTTTATTGTTTTGTGTTGTTCATATTTTTCCCCCTCTATCTTATTTGATTGACTGATCTATGACGAATATGAATGATTTTTTACCACAACGTATTTGAAATTAAACGTGAATCTATATTTTGTATATATATATATTTGTGTATTTTTTTGTTATAGGGCTTTCTTCGAAAGCAGGTCAGTTTCAATTACTTGAAGAAACCACCCTATTGAAAGAAAACTTGAATAAATGCATAAATATCTTGCTTTACCTTAAAGTCTAGCCAGATTGCCTACTGTATCCCATGCTATCTCCTTCTGAAGTAACATATCCCATCCTTTATAGTACTACACCTTAACTACAGAGGAAATGAGAATACAAGATAGCTAACAACCCTTCGAACACGTTACGTTAATGCAGAGTACACGTAGCATTTCCAATAAGATCATCCTAATCTCATTGTGGAAAATTGGATTAATGTACATGATATTGATATCGGGGGACATTTTTTTTTCCAGGGGTTATACCTGCACACATGGCCATGTGCATGATAGATCCAGTCTCTGCTATGTAGTGACACGGGGGTGCAAGTTTGATCGACAGCCCATGTGATTAACTTATAATGAAAGTCAGGATTAATTTTAGCGCGATGATGACCTAATTATGAGATGGATATGATAATAAAGGCATACGTGGGATATTAATATGTAGTCCCGTCCCATAGGTGTTCATGTTATCTTCTAAGTTTATTAGTTCTCAGGTGTGTTGTACACCTGGTGATGGTGAAAACACACATAGCTAATGACTTGAGTTCTTCATTTATCTTGATACATGCCATCGATTTTAATCAATTTGTTCCAATTTTCCTGGTATACTCAATAAGTGGGTTATAAAGTTTCACTACATCATGCGCCTGGAGCATAAAACAAGTTTGCAATCAACCTCAAACTTAAGTAACACGATATAAAGTATTTCCGAAAAATTAAGTCGAACGCAGATAATAGATTTGTACGTCGTGTATTCAACTGTGCGGACACAACAATAACAAGCCGGTTCCAATTTCAATGGCATAACAAAGCAGCATTGAATTTGTGTTCGACTTAATTTTTCGAAAATAGTTTATATCGTGTTAAGTAAATATTTTGCCATAAATGGGCTTATGATTTATAGCAATCGTACGGTTGATTGGAAATATTTATATTACGGGGCTCTGGTAACTTAAAACACCACATGATTTTGATATGGTATTATTAGTTCTTTCAACCATTTGGAAATTTTATTTAGAGGTCACACAGAATTGTACACAATCTTCTTGAGAATTCTATTTCCCGAAAAAAAATCTTCTTTTCGTCAGCTGTGCTCCCTTAAAATAAGTTTTCTACTTTTGAGTAGGAATGGTAAAACTTGCAGAGTTAGACGAAGAAGTAAATGTAGGAGTATCGATAGCAGGGGGCGTAAAATAGTACTTAGAATATATACAGGTACATTATTTCTCCGTTATCTATTCGGCACTTTACAAGAAAAATAAAAAGTAATTATATTCAACTAGAAATTTACTAATAAACATGGCACATATGATGAGGAGAATGGAAAATGATCTGAGTTAAGGGGATCCTATTATTTTAGTTAAAGGGGCTCCTGCCAGGGTTTGGAAAAGGTTAAGCAAACAATAAAAACAGCATCCCGTCTCGCCAATCGGATATCGGGATCACTCGTTCAAGCATCGAACTTTATTCTCAATTTGCATAATTCCTTGTAACATCATTTAATGAACGAGTAAATATGACAGGTTAGTTGTCCTTGGGCAAGACTCACTAAGACTTCTTGAATGGCGACGCAATTCCTGCGATTCATTATTCAAAAACTCGTAAAATGCAATGAGGGGATTATCGGCTACACTGTCCCTTCAATGAATTGAAGTAAGCACCTATTCCGAAACCACACCAACAGGTGACCGTACACTCATCGTGATGTAATTGGCCAATAAAGTCACACTTGTCGATTATTTCAACCAGATCATGCAGATTGAAGTTATAAGCAAGCGGTGTAAATAATCCACTTCCTAAAACACACTTACACACCATCACGCGAGCTTTAAGTAAACGTACATCTATTTGGGTCTTCTTAAAACGAAATATAAAAAGATTAACCGGATCAGGATGGTAACGAAGTTAAGTCATTTTGGATTATCTTTCGAACCTCAAAGTAATTAAAAGATAAACACTAATATCGCACAAGTTGCATCCGAGACACACGTACAAGAATAAAGATTTAATCGCGCATGCAGCCTAAGTTGTCCCTTAACTAGCATTTTGTCCACTTTAAAGGTATGTACCGATACGAACATACATCAGTGCAGTACACGTAGATTCACCTTGTATTCTGAAGGAACATGCATTGTAAATATTTACAATTATATAAGCAATAAATAGATAAATAAATTAATGAATAAAAACCTTATTCTGTTAAAGATAATCAAGAATCGGCACCATTAAAAAGAGTGTCGATATTTTTTTCTGCACAACATGGCACAAATGTATATGGCTGTGTTCTATAACTGACCCTACCAAAAATTGCCAGATCAATCTCCTGTGTCATTCTTTAAAACATTGAATCATGAACTTAGAATTGTATCTGTATCTTTTTTGCTTCCTCAACCATTAAAAATAAGAACAAAGTATAGAAAATGAAGATTTTATATTGGAATGAAGAATATTTATGTTTGAAAGTGTCACTGTCCAACCGTTTTCAGGTCATTTACAGATTGAATTGGGAATAAACATGCTCTGAACACACTGAAGGTGGGTAGACGAACCCTAATACCATTATAAAATTAGACTTTAGAGATTATTGAGGGCAAGGATATGCCCATTTTAGATAATAGACATGTACATTATGTGCGTTTTGTGTACCTCGAGGAGCAGAAAACTAACTTAAAGTGCATGGCACATCATGTTTTGAAGACTAAAAATAAAAAAATAAATTTTTAGATAAATACATGAATTAATGCCGAGATCAACGCTTGTCATTGAAGTAATCTTTACTATGAATGTTTATCATATAAACCCTGTGTAAATGGAATAAATATATTGACATGAGATATGAGAGATAATAAAGTATGGATTCAAGATCATTGACTCGGGTCTACATGTTAAAGGTATTCGTTGTCGATGACCATTTCACCCTATGGTGTCTTGCTTCGCAGTATACATATACCTCGTCAGACCTCGTCTATTTGGACCCCATCACATGCCAACTCCATCTCGATTACAGTTGGAAAATGTCCCTAACTTCTCTCCTCCACTTCTAACAAGCAGGCCTCTGTCAGCAGCTAAATTGTCCTTAAATGATCCGGCGGAGCTTGTGGGCTGGTGGACCGCCCGCTTACTCCGGTGCTTACGGCGATCAACACGCGGCGAGCATCAAGGGTTTGAGCGGGGAGAGCGCGTAAGTGCCCCCCGAGCTGTCGGCCTATTATCGGCACTGCGCGAAGGGTTCGCCCCGTGGCGCGACATTTGTAGCAGTCTGACCCCATTGTGGCGTTGCCTACTTAGTACCCTGTGGGGATCCTATTCCAACCCTGATTGATACTTGCTTGTCTTTTCCTCAGAGATTCCTGTCTTGTAGGGGATCAAAATGATACTGTTAATATTGAAATAGGGCTTGTTGTTACAGTGCTGGGTTCTCGTGTACTTCTGAGAGTTGGAATTGCTTCAATTTGTTAGTGTTTCTCTATCAAGTCCGCTGCCATGTTACTTTCTTTTCTTTTTAAAATGATCTATGTCCACTTTCTTTGTCATTTGTATATATAATGTTTATTCCTCAAAGCTGACGCTTCTTTAAATTGTTACATACGATATTCAGAAATCCTAAATTACCATTGAAATAATTATGTTTTCGTCACACTTGACAAATGAGACACTGAAACCGCCCTTAGATGCCAAAACTTTTTAAGCTTCCTGAAGTTATTCCGATTCTCAAGTTCAACAACTTAACTGTCTTCAGAAAAGTAGATCTGGACCCAAGTCATTATATATCACAGCGACTATTTGACGTTATGCAGGGAAGGCAAAGGTTCTTTCTGATCGAATGACAAATGGTGCCATAATTGTTGGAAGTAAGTTCCGATCTACCCAAGATAAACTACAAATTAAAAGAATTTTAAAATGACAAAAGAAGCGATAATCTTATCATGTATTCGTCGATAGAAGATACCCATCATGCTCATGCATCAGTGATTTTGATTGGACAATAGCAATATATTCCGATCTTTCTCTCAACACCCCGTAAATGCCCTCTTTACCTCTCATGCAGCCATCTTTATTGTGTTCACTTCTCAATATTCCTGTGAATATAATCTGCATGAACTTGCAAAGGATATGATTCAAATTCAATTGTTCCTAATTTAGCCCGAAATCCACCCTCCATTCGTTCCAGATCGGAAGACTGGCAAGCGATGTGTTGGCTAGCCCTCTCACCTCACCAGTCTCAAACACAAATCGAATCAGACCTCTTATGTCTTTGCGTGCAGCGGGACAATCAAGATGGGGTAACTTTCTCGATTTCTCATCGTGAAATTAGGTTGGCAAATACACGCACGGTTGCTTTATTTTACAATCTTTCTGTCTTGAGGAAAAAAAATCACTCTTTCGTGATAGGTCTATAAGAAGTGTCAAGACGGTGAAGTCGGAGCAATATCGGGCATTTGTGATTGAGAAATCATCTTGGACAAACATACCACCCCCATCCTTCCGCTCCCGTCTTAAATCGGCACCTCTTCTATAAACTAACCCTTGTATATCTTATAATTAATTATTTTAGCAGCCCTATTAACATGATTAATGTCTTTCATTTCATTAAAATTATTTATAATAGGAAAGGGGGATTGTCATAACGTGTATAAATGTGTTCCGACAATATGATCAGGTCATTAATGATGATTTTCGTCACCGCCCAGCTCGTCTTGTACAATGTCTTTGATGCGCGTAATTGTGACGAAATGACGAGACCGTGACGAAATACTAAAATGGCGCGTGGAACAGAAGAAATCACATTGTATTTCATTTTTCATTCAAAACTCATTTTCCTCATTTTCAAAACTCATGATACAGTGGGCATTTTATTTCAACTTTCTCCCACAAATCGAAACTTCTCTGCGAAAACATTTCATATCCTGAAAAGAAAATATTGCCCTACTTACATGTAGCTAAACTCACACTGGAAAATATTGAGCAGTACATTTTTACTTATTTTCGGCATAAAAGCCTGTTGGTCATTGCCTGCTTTATGGATTGTGGATATTGCTCAATTCTGGATTATATGACCAGTAGCACGTTGCTATGTCGTGTAGATTAAAGTAAGGAAGGATCAGAAACTTCTGGCGGAAGGGGGACGGTCATTGCATATTTCCGCGTGGCTGGGTGAAATAATTAGTCCAATTTTAAAGTTCTTGTCTAGGTCCGATCTGCCAAGCTGCTGTGGGATCATGGCAAACCGGCAACGTAAATAATGACGCGCTTCCGAACTGCAACATGCACTTTTTCTGTACTCTCGGTCTAAGCACGCGTTGTCGAAGATCTCCAAGTTCAAGTCCATGCTGTGGGCGCGCGCAAGAAACACCTGAACCTAATCACCAATAATCATCGGACGCGCCGTTGCCAATTTAGATGGTGTCGTCATGTACCTGTCTTAATCAAACTAAATTGACAAAACCAATATTCTTCCGATTCGGTGTTTGACCTCGTTATTAGGACAAGGGAACACGTGAAATTAGCCAGTACCGGGGAGTTCTTATTCTATTATCCTGTCAAGAGTCGATGGACAGTCGATTCTTAAGAGGTGATGAAACAACCTCGGTGACCTTACATTATTACTTTCCTGGACTCAATTACATACACTGATTGCGATGCACATTTGTGGAAAATCTTTATCCATAAATTGGTTGAAAATGATTGTCAAAAAATGCTTTCTAACTTATCATCTTAGAAGTCGAACATGGTCAGATGGTCGACGATAATTTTTAAGTTACACTTCTTTATTCTTCAAATTTTGGTTTCACATCAATGCATAAATTTCATATTCTTACAGACCGGAGAGAGCCAGGGGATCATTAAACCCTCCAAAGTTGAATACATTTCAGGATTCCGAATCTTAGTTTCGTTTAACATGATGTGTCAGATAACGAAAATATGTCAATATATGCTAACAATTGCTTTATTGACATCGATTCTCGCTTTTATCACTTCTCAAGTGGGAACAGTTGTAATAATACCGAGAACTTTCCTTTAGGGTCAGACCTCACTATTTTCCCAAAATATGTGTAGTCATAATTAAAACAATTTCTCTAACATTTCTATATCTTAGTTTTCATTTCCATTTAATTTTACCTATTTCACAAATATTTCGTGGCCATTCATCCGACTACATTTCTACATAAAAATATTTACTCCATAAATGCGAGATATTTTAAGTGACATACCGCCTACAAAGCCCTTCCCCGATGGATCTAGAATGAGAAAGAACTGCTGTCACGGTCCTCCATTTTTCCCATTTTATGGAGATTTTGGTGGTATAAAGTCTTTCTGTAAAACAAGAGAACTTCCGATATGTCATATTTCTTTCCTCTAACATTTTTGCTCGTCTATATTACGGTCCCGTGGGCCTGAGAAAGATGGAAGTCTTTCATCAAAATCAGGACGGTTATCTCGGTCCGTCTACGAAACTTGAAAACATGAACACACGGAAACCACCATCAGATTGGGTTCTGTGTCAAGGTTATGAGAAACAAAACCATGGAAATATGTGAGTATTTTTAAGGCAGTATGTAAATTTTACAAGGTTGTCTCATAGCATGAATAATCATTTTAAGATTTGAAATATTCTTAACAGATATGCCATTTTTTAATTAATTTTTAAACTAAAAAAACAAAAATCATATTTGTATTGACATATCGCTTTCAGATTTATTTATAATTAGTTTCCACACCACCTTCCTCCATCCTAGGAAAGTGATAACGTTTTTCTTTGTAAGCCTTCCCCCCATTCACAGATCCTTGATCCACCCCTTATTTCATGGTACATACAAAACAAAATAATGATAATTATACTTAAGTTTTGAAGCATCAATATCTAAAATAAAATACCTTAATAGTTAGTGCACCAAACTTGAAGGCATACACACTAACAACGAAATTATAGCAAATATATATGATAAACTTAATTTTCCTTCGACCTAGGATTGATCCAAGTCGATCACCCCTTCACAAAGTTCATTGTTTGATCCGATTACCCAGTCACACTCCCCGAGTAAATCCAGCCAATCCAAGAAGCTCAGAAAGAAAAATGACGCGGCTTCTTACAAGTGACATCTCAACTTATGATCCCCTCCACAATCACCATTTGTTTCCATCTAAACTCGCAGATTATTTATGTCAAAGGATTTAAAAATATCTAAAATATCCACCCTTGTTGTCATTTTTCCCTCTGGCATTTGTTGTACAATATAGTTGGGGTTTGTTTTGTGTCAAAACGGTGATTTGTAGAAACCGGAAAGATTTGTTGGAAAATCCTCGACTATGTTGGTTTTGACCTTTTTGGTATAGAGGACAAGCTTGGAAGTAAAGGAGTTACATTGAAGAAAGCAAGATATACAGTGACTCCTTAGGGACCAACCAGACTTAGACATGACCTTTCTTCAAATGGAACAGAAAGGGCGAATATGAAATATCAAGTTCAAAATTTATTTTCAGGTACAGAAGAGAGCTAAAGCAGAATGTCTTTAACTCGGGTTCAATTTTCATGTTCAATGAGTCGTCAGTAATTTTACGAACCGGTTTATAAATAGGGAGCTGCTGCATGGCTATAAAGAAGGATGAAGACGATGATGATGATGATGATGATGATGATGATGATGATGATGATGATGATGATAATGATGATGATGATGATGATGGTGATGAAGATGATGATGATGAGAATGATGATGAAGACGATGATGATGATGATGATGATGATGATGATGATGGTGATGATGATGATGAGAATGATGATGATGATGATGATGATGATGATGATGATGAGGATGATGATGAGGATGATAATGATGATGAGGAGGATGATGATGAAGGAGAAGTAAAATATTCATTGACACACATGACGATGGCAGAGATGAAATTTTATTTTCCCCTTATGATGAAAATAGGCTTCGCCACTACTCGAAGCATCTGGTTTCCATGGAAACAGCACACATTCAGGATAACTTGATGAACTTGTTTCATTGATATCACCTGATAAGCCATTAGAACCATTTCATTACCTCCAATTGAGCTTAAGGAATTAGCCACTAATCCTTTTCTAATTGTAGAGGCACGCAATAGCGGTAGTTACGGATTTTTTCCCCGAGATATTTGGCATTGATGAGGGCATGTGTTACACTCATATTAGTTTTTCCTTGGATGACAAATCACTCATCTTCTGTTTATTTGAGGAGGCCACTTGGCAACATTTTCTAATGATCTACCGAGTTCAGACTGCTTTCAGGGAACAAGTTTGCATTTTTATACTCTTGAAATTTGAATAAAGTATTACACACCAACGTATTTTATTCCATACATATATACAAAACACACTCAAGTACCAATAATATCTGGCCGGGACGGGTGTTCACCAAGTTAAGGAAGACTTTAAGAAAGACTTTATGAATGACTGGTATCATTTCTTGTGTTGAATACAAGTGATATCATCGATCATTAAGCATAAGAGCGGATACCGTTCGTTTGTAAAGTTGTTCTTAAAGTCTTTCTTATCTGGGTGAATCACTACCGAGGAATAGGGACTGTATGGTATAGATTCACCATATTAACGAAGAAGTGGGTTCGAGACCTGCAAAAATCTTGGCCTTCTTGCCTGGAGCTCGGTAAGTCATGTAGATGAGAAAAGAGTAGAGTATTCGTGCTGTTTCAGCTTCGGGGAGGGGGATGGCGGGCGTGATAAAATGAAGATGGTTAGCATGGGCCAAGAAGACAATATCATTATCTTTCACTCTAATTAATTGCAAACTTTCTTTTCCTTCTTTTCTTTACAGGAGTATTGTTCTATCACCAAGCATGACAAACAGCGTGACAGACACACAAGGAATCGTCAACATAGTCGACCCGAAACTGAAGATTTTAAACAAACGTCAAAGAAGATTGGTGTCACATAACAGAGGGTCTCTGGTCGCCATTAATCGAGCCGTTAAGATGGCCATTGCAGAATGTCGATTCCAGTTAAAGGAGAGAAGGTGGAACTGTCCAACTTTTAACAAAGACAGAGGTCCAGAGAGCTTATTTGGAAAGATTTTGAATAGTGGTAAGTAAAGCACTCAAATTCTGATGGATTTTTCCTATTTTCCAAATGGAACATGTGTTGATTTGAAAATAATGAAAACCATAGTCTATTTAATAAAATAAAAAAATTACATCCAAAATTAGATATGATGGAAAATCTATTTAAAAAATTGAAAGTTTTAGAGACATCAACTTTTGGGAGTAAATTTTATGAATCCTGCCTTGCAATTTCTTGCAACTTCTTTAATACATTGCGGATCCACAACATGCGCACTTGTCACTTGACATAAATGGAGCGTACTGCTACGAAATTACAATTCCTCGAACGGAGCAATATGAAAGTAACCCTCATGACGCAATATACATCACATAGTTATTCCTACTGATCATTGTGACGTCATATGATTTGCGTGACGTCATCATTTTTGTTTGTCTACCGTGTTGCTATTTTTTTCAAGTCCGGAAATTGGCGTCATGGAAAGTTTACAGGGAAATGATTATGATTCAACTGAAAGATGATACGTGATCTGATTATGCAACATTATTTTCGTTTCTGTTTGATGAAATATCATGTCCCGTTCAGGGAATAAGACAATTTCGTAATATATGACATAAATAATTTTGTTACTTGTAATTATGTAATTTGTTTGTCATATTGTATTTGAATCATGCTTAATTTTGTAGTAAACACTTATACATTTACATGTACATAAATATAAATAAACAACAAAAAATGCAAGAACAACAATAAAAGGATAAATGATATGAAAAAATAAGAATATAAAAAAATTGCGTGCTGCTGGTGGTCATTAAATCCAGAAAAATGAGAAAACAGACATATCGAATACACAAAAATTACAGGATTATTCCACTTTTTCATTGTCTAAAAGTTTTTAGATCAACTCTAATAAAGTACAACTTAAGGTTTCTTTGAGGTCGTTTGTTTATTATTCACACTTTCGTGGTGTCAATTGTAGTAATACCGAGTCGCAATACATTTCACCCAAGACCCCGTGACTCACAGGAAATATATGGCACTTAGTTGTCTTCTTTTTCTTTTTATATTTTCTCTTTGGCGGAACCCTCAATCGGTTGCTCATTAAAGATTGGCGCTAACCAGCTGCTCAGTGTACATTACAAACCCATCTTACTGTCTAAATGAGATAGCAAGTTATCCAATGGCGTCCTTCCACTTAACGCCATTATTGGAAAACACCGATGTTAACCTATAGAAATAACTTAACCGACCTGAACATTTTGCGATTTAGATTGATCGGATAAATTTCTGTATTAACCCGACTAATTAATTTACATGGGACTGTACATCAGAACATTTTGTGATATGCTTCTTTAAAACAACATTTTTATGATTTAAAGTGATTTAGTGTATACCGAATTCACACAAGGCGACTCTCATCATGTTAGATACTAAATGGCACCAACTGTAAATAATTAGCATATTTAGGGGTTGTAAATTAGGGATTGTAGACTTTCCTAAACCAATATATTACATACATGTACATACGAATTTATGCACCGGTTGATACGTTTTTGGGAAAATGGAAAGTATACTTACTTTTATAGAAATATTTCTTGTCATTTTCATACTTCATCATCTTAAATTCTCGGATGTAATAGAAATATGAACCAACGAAGACCATCTGTGTCGTTTATATCAAATGGCATAGCCAGAAAAATAGCCGATGGGGGCTGTTAAGATAAACATAATATCATAAGTTGCGGTTAATATCGTTCACAAACTTAGATAAATAGGCATCTTTTCATTAATATCTTATAAACCCTCTTTGTGGAAGAGAGAAGAGACATATCCATGTAAACATTCTGATGTAAATCTGAACATATGGGTTTGGATATTCCATACGCTTTTGTTTAAATTCATAAATATATAGAATTTAATTTTTTTTTAATATTAAATTTGTATACACATGATACATCTTTTCAACGATAAATATATCTGTGTGAAAATTATAACTATTCTAAGAGCGATTTATAAGTATTTTAAACGAAATATTATCACTCTGATTTTTAACCATCACAATGGAATAGGAAATTATTATCATAAACGATAAATTATGGTATCATATATTAAACAGATTCACGCCTCAGACATTCAACTTGAAATTAATTTTATTGCCTTTGTTCCCTTTATTTTCTTATGGGAGAGGTGGTTCGACCTCTCGAATCCTCCTATCTCGTGTTGCTTTGATGTTGGTGCCACTCTTAACGAGACTTCTCTTGGTTGTTTCTCCAAAGGGTATCTGACATGTGTACTTGTGAACATAGAAACGTGGTTCTTGTTTCGTCCTCTGAGAGCTTGATATATAGTTTCTTTACATCAGACCGTATATTGCAATATATTGTAATCATAAGATCTGATCGTGTGATTAAAATATACGGCCTGATTCCATGCTAGACCATTGACCAAATTTCATTGACAAATTAACAAAACGATTAAAGCGATACACAGCTTTACTTACATCTTTTCTTCATCACCGTCGTTTATTTTCTGCCATCATTTTTCATCTAACCATTACTGTATTATTATTATTATCATTGCATCATCATTGTTATTACTATTATTGTCATTATCATTATCATGGTCAATGTAATTAAATGTCCTAATTATGAATATATTTAGCATTTACTGATAAGATAAGATAATAATTTTCCCATGGTTTCTAACTGCTACTATAAACGATAACAGAGAGACTAAAATCCGGGGATGGATGTTCACATAAGAACTACATTGATGAGAAGTTGATTTTTTATAATTATTTTTTTTCATTTATTTACTTTTTTTGGGGGGTGGGGGGGGGGGTTGTTAAATTATTGTAAGCTAATTATCCCTTTAAAATGTGCCGCCGTCAAGCCAAGTTATGAGTACCTCTATAATCATAAGACGACTAATCTAATAATACCAGAAGAACATTCTAACACCACCATGACCACAAACTATGCCTGTATGCATGGAAATCTTCACTCCAAAACAATCGGTATCCATCCAATTAACGTTGAACTTTCCCCGATACCACCGGGGGCATTTAACCAACATGTACTCATCCGAGCCCGGGAGTAGACAAACAACCCCAAGGTATACCCACCAAGACATTCCCAAACAAAAATTGTTACTGTGTCAAATATTTCCCCCATATATGTTTCTTCAGTGGCGATGTTCATCTGTTGCTTTTGTCGCGAGCTCAACGCAGTAGGGGTGATGAGAAAAACCCATCAACCCAGCGCGAGCTCGCGCCGGGAGCTCCCCGATGAAATCGGCCGAACCTTTCGCTGAAAATGACATTAAAAACCCCTGCCAAAATCTAATTTTCTGGGAGAGTCCATGCCGTGTATTTATTAAGTCAGCCAGCGGCAATGACTTTGATTTCTGTCGTAGGCAAGTTCAGTTAGAGGGAGACATGTTCCGTATGTTGTGGGGAAAGGGAACCAACACAGCAATTGGGAGAACGAAATCGAGATCCTGCCTTTATGTGGACCATTTTTTTTTCACACAGATTTTCAATTACAAGTGGTAAATTGTCTCAACCGAAAACATGTGAAAAGTATACATTTGCAAGTGGAATTAATGTAGATAATTTTTATAACCTGAAAATGACATGGCTATCAGAGCAAACAACTAAAAATAGATAATGTAATACCGTCTGAAAATGGCGCCATTATACCACGATAATTTCTGTATCACGTGACCGAGAAAGTACATTACTCGTCACCTGTGTCACCTGACACAAATGATTACTACTCAAACTCAACCATGTCAAACAAATAATGTGTTTTAATAGTTAAATGATTTCGTAAATGTCAGATATTACGTGCCTGTCTTCACGTCATCTTCTTACCTCAATGTTATCATACACCAACCCAATCTAGGACCAAGAAGGGGGCAATGCCACACCCTGGGGTGCAGAACAAACACCCTCTGATAGAATCTTGAGATGAAAAATCATTATGTCAACTTTAATATACTTGTGATGTAACAGTTGTAAGATCATTTAATGAACTTGATGGAAGATTCAGGGCGAAAGTTGATTCGGATAAGTTTTTAAAATGTCATCACTTCTCATCTTGCTTATACGATTGAGATATTCAAATTGAACCCGTCATGATGAACTTTGAAGCAGAAAACTTACTCCCATTATTGCACTTGTAAATTATACATTAAAGATTATGACAAGAGCAATATGCAAGTAGATAATTCCCCCAAGAATATAGAATGTATTCCTTGAATCCTTCTGTTAAAAAGCTTTTGATTTCAACAAGTCACAATGAAATACACATCCAACTAAAACAGCAACTTGATATTCCGAATTTACATCTTTTTCTTATTCATTTGAATAATATGAAATTCGTAAAAATGATTGTTAAAGCTATTTGTCCAATGTATCAAAGGTAACAGAACGTTTACCAGAACTTAGACGAAAATGTCAAAATATGATGCATATTGCACTTAAATGCGAGGCAAACTTCTTTTTCAACCCAATAAGAAAACCTATCACACTCGATAATAACAAAGAGGATTATATTAATATAAAATGATTTTTTTAATTTAAGCGTCTCGGGAATTCTACGAGAGTGAGTAACCTTAAACAACAAATTCATTTTACACAATGGTTATTAAGAAAATTTGTAAGATTTATGCTAAATTCAATTTTAGTATACTTCATGGGAACAATGATGACAAAGTTGTATATTAATTTTGCAAATATTTACTTCAAGGATACAATAAAATTTGCAATCTGGAGAAATTGCTCTGCGCGTATGAAAACGAGGTTGTATGATGGGACTTCATCAATTCACGCCTTCATCTCATCGTTCTCTAACTGTGAAATTAAAACGGAAGGAACTGGACAAAGCAAACAGCTCCCCATTTACACTTTCACGATAGCGCTTGCAAACGAAAGAAAGAAGCTTCATTGTCATTCAGCAAACACGTTTGACATTATGATCTATATTTCTTGGCACAATCACCGGAAAGCAAATATCTTTTGTGTGTGAGAGCTATTGTAAAGTCTTTTAAGTGAATTTGTTCGTTTTGTCAATTTTTTTTTCTTAGACTTTGAGCATCTACAGTTTAAAATCGTGACTGCCCAGATGGGCGCGCTTTTTTTTGTCTTTTATTAAACATGACAGTAAAGGTTATCTTCTTTAAACCTGAAACTGGGCTTTCAATACTCGCCTTCTCTCCATTACAAGCTATGTCAACACCAACTTGCTCATACTTGATAAGTCTGTTTCAGTCAGATGTCAGGGTTTTAATAGGCCGATGAGAGAAGGCCTTGTTTGATCGGAGTCTTTATCACATGGTGTCAGGTCGCCTCGGAAAGGTATCTTCAAAGGTCTGAATTGAAGGAATTTAAGTTTGTCGAAATGCTGTTTGGTAAAAGTATGTAAATGAAAGGTTGTCTTTTTTAACCAATAATAAATCAATTTCACAACATTCAAGTTGCAAATCATATTGAATTTATGGATGTGCAGACGTTAATACGGTTAAAAACGGTATTTAATTTATTCGCATCCTTATATGGTCGCAAATTAAGTTTACACGTCGCCGCGTGCATCGTGTGGCGCCTGTCTGCCGTAACCACGTGGTGTGCACCTTTCGACCAATGAGAGCGCGTCATCAAATGGACAATGCCGAATAACGGCGTTTTATGTAAGGATCGCGTGAACAAGGCCGGATGATCATCCGCCTTTGTTGTGGTTCCACGTATCATTGCAAGATGTGATGTTATTGAATGGTTAAATGATCGGGTTCTAAATGAAACAGAAACTTGTTCGTCAATTATCACCCCGGCTTGAGACATCGGGTATTTCCTTTCTCTATCTTAGTAGATATCACTCCCTACTCTACAATCAGCTTGACGTGTATCTTGTCAACAGAAAGTCACACCTAATTTTTGGAGTATTTGGAGCTATTTTTGGAGTACTAATTCCGGAACCAAACTGAAAAGCATGTATGATACCCAAAGACCTGCAACCCTATCTGATTGTCACATTAGAAGGTGGCAATTCCAACCCAATATCATGAATATTAACTTATGTATTTTGTTTTCAATTTGCATGTAGTATTGCATATGAAATTATGGAATAAATTCATTCATTTGTTTATTATCATTATTCTTTTTTTTTACATTTCGGGTCGGCGGGTGTGTTATGAACAAATGGCAAAGAGATGAGTTTTGAAAATAAATATGGATAAATCAATTCAGATATATAGATGAACAAAGTGTTTTAAAGTGTTGGTATTGCATGACACAGGTGAATACATTGCAGGTTTAAAGTAGATTTTTCTGTTATTCATAAAAGACAAGGTCTTAATGGCAAAGTATTGTACATTATGAAACTTTGTAACTTTGACCAATTAGGCTTTAAACCATATTCTGAGCGTATTTTGAAAGTTGCCTCAGCTTAACATTTTTACACTGTCACATCGCCCACAGGCATTTTGGCTAACAGAATTCTAGCTGCATCATGTTTTGGGCTTAAAATATTTTCTCTAGCACTCAAAGTTGATCACTCTTTCTCTATCGTGTCTTGCAGCCTTAAAGATTGATGGAGAAAAGATGGCCCGCCCTTTAAAAAGAGGGTCAATTTCATTCCGAAATCAGGAGAAGTGAAAAGCAATTTGTACACTGTAGCCAGCTTGTATTATACACCTGCCCCGCTCAATCAACCCAGCCCGTTCCCATTTTCCATATTTTCATTTTCATATTCGCGTCATCCTTCACTGATTTATCATACAATAGTTATGTGAGTGGGGGTGTCAGGGAGGCAGGAAGAAAAGCAAAAATATAGGGGAGAAAAAAGTTGGCAGGGGAAGGAAAGACGAGGGCGACCACCCCTTGCGATGGTGGTATGTGACGGGGAACCTTCCCCGGAGGACGGCTGGCTGAGTTGCGGTAATTGAGTTGCAAGAGAAGACAGCCGTACGCGAACGCTGAGAGAGGCCCTAACGCGCCGATTCTCGCGATTTCGGAGGGTTTTGGCAGCGAGGCTGTTTACCAGTTCGTCACTCTGAGCTGACCCGGTTTGATGATTGAAACAAAGAAAGGGTGGAAAGAACTTTGTAGTTATTTATTGCCAGGAAATGAAAAGAAACCAATCTTAAAATTATACCCCATCTTTACAAAACAATTTTGAGGGCTGAAACTTCCAGGAAATCTGTTGAATGATTTTAGAAATTACTTCAAATCTAAATCTTCATTGGAGACTAGGAACAGCAGACCCATTTATTCAGATAAACAAAAACATAGCAAAAATACAACAACGTAGCCATTCTACTTAACAACATAATAAATAAAATAGCACCCGCCGTTGACTCGACATCTATTCAAAAGGTATTTTAAGGACAGTCGATGCCTTCTCGCTATATTTCGACAAGAAGATTTGGGGGTCGAGACTGTCAAAGTTAACTAAAAATGCATGTTACTAATGCGTTTTTCGGAATAACGAATCTTCGGAAAAGCGACACCTTTAAAGTTTAAATTCGAAGGCTTTCAACGATATCATCTCGGTCGTTCCCGGTGTACGGAGTTGGGGCAGAATGGCAAATGAAAATATTAAAATACGATATTTATGAGGTCTTTCGGAATAATGATCCTTCAAATTAACGGAATTGGCATGGCTATTTTACACCTTTAAAGGTTATATTCGAAGGCTTTCAACGATGTCCTCTCGGTCAATGCCGATGTATGGAGCTGGGGGAGAATGACGAAGGGAAATATTGAAGTATTTAGTGAAATCTTGAGCTCCTTTGGGATGTTAGCGTTTTCACTGCATGGAATGACATGGCAACCGCAATGCGTTATCACTTTGGAATCTAAAGACAAAGAAATTGAACAAAAATAAAAGTTTCCATTCGATGATTCAGGTTCATACGAATGCTCAAGCGTACAAAGGAAGTTCCTTTTCCCTTTGAATATTCTCTGTAAAAATGTAAACAGGTGTTAAACTTACTTGCCGATGCACGAAAGCTTTTTCCGTTTCTTTACTAACACCATTATGTATGATTGGATGGAAAGTTGTTTATTCTGTCCAGTTTCTTTGCACTTTGATTTCATAGTGTATCCCTCTTCACCCCATCTACATCATCGATGTGGTTTAAGGGCGGATCGCAACTGTAACATACCTGCTGCTTGACCTTCTTTTAAAGCCCAATTTACATCCGAAAAATAAGAATTATAAAGATAGTGTCAGAACTATTAACTTTCACACTCATAAAATGAAAGCTGAACTTTGGGGTTTAATCATACACATTTGCACTATAATGACACACATAATGAACATTATCAATGAATATTACTCATACATGTTTTTTTTTTCAGTTTCACTCAGGCCTCAGGGTGCTACAATAATTGTTGTAACCAATTGCCATGTCGGGCAACCAATTTTGTTAATCACTTGCCCGAACAAAATTTCTCTTACCCAAAATTGATGACTGATGCCAATTTGCATATACAGTGGAAAACTAGCTTAAATCTGTTACCTGCCCTATTGCGCAAATGATAATTTCATTTAGTTGCCCGACAGCTTTATTCTGTTACCCCGGACATGAGGGCAAGTGAGTTTGTAGCACCCCGGGCCTTCAGTTCTTATTTTTCGAGCGAACGCAGTTTCAAAGCACCCTTTCATTGAAGTTAAATTAAAATGATTGAAACTGATTCTGTCACAATGCGAAGAGCTATTATTGACATATTTGATTATTATTCCAAAAAAAGTTTTTGCGAAAATTTCTTTTAAAGATTGTTTCCGAATTAAAGTTATTCTAACGAATTGATTCAGATGATATTTCTTTTTTTTTAATAATAAATTCGAGAAAGTTCAAACAAGTGGATAAAATAAAAATATGAGTATGTTTTGAGGAATTTACATCCGCCTCTCACAAAACCATGAGCATTTCACAAACGATATTTTTGTGAAAAATATTTTTCAAAACCGTCTTTTCTTTCTCGAAACAAATAAACCTGTCTATCAAGGGCAAGTTATTATTTTGGAATGTCACAAAATTAGTCAAAGCTTGAAAATGTTGACACAAATAATAGCCAAAGTACAAACCACTCAAACTATTGAATGATTCCTATTTCCTTTTTAGAAATACGAATTCTACAAAGTAAAAAAATGAACTTAGAAATAGAATGTCTAGATTTCCCGTTGAAGAAACGAAATACGAATTCAGTAATAGGATGACGATGGATGTCATGTAATACGTTAACGCGTCACATATGTCGCAGAGTGGAAGACGTTTGGGTTGGAAATTTAGAGGAACAATCCTTGTCCGCTTAACCTCTTCTGACATCCTTCACTCAAACCTGCAGTCCCACAAAGTGGGGTTTAAGGAGGGTTTGTCGAGCTCGATTCGAAGCTATGCTCCTCCGTCATCACCAACACCAATGAAAAAGCACAGTGCTCGCGCCGTAACCCGGTGTAAAACGGAAAACGGAGTCCGATGTGGCGCCGGTCCGTCTGCTTCAACCTCCCGCCGGGATTCCAGATCCAGAAGAAATAAAGAAAGACGGTGGATAAAGAGGTGAAAGGTATCAAATCTACGGGAATGTTGCATCCATGGTTGAGGAATTGTTGCTGCCGATCGATAGGGGGTCGTGAATTTATTTGATGGGATTTCGGAGATCTCGCTTACCACCGGAAAACAATTAGCTTTTACGCTTCTGACGAAATATTTCCTTCACACCTTCAAGGGTTCAATGCTTTCCTGTCTTCCCTTCCTCTCCCTTTGCCCTAGCTTTGCACTTGACAGCCTGAGTCGCCAGTGCAGGATTGTCACTTAAACCATGAAGGAGTGAACCGTGTTCAGTTTATGGTGGGACGCGTCAGAATTATAGGTATCGATAGTTCGTCAACCTTCGTCACCCGGCCGACAACGCGCGCCGAAAACTTCGCCGAAAGATAACCGATACCGAAATTCCTCGCTCTATTCCGCCCAATCTGAATGAATGAATGAATGAATGAATGAATGAGTGAATGAATGAATGAATGACTTTATTACCAATCAACAACAGCATAAATAACAAACATTTCAAAATATAAATGTATAAAGGATAATACAGTTTGGAGATGGTAATAGGACTCTACAGAAATAGCATCAAAGCTAGTGAGGCGTAGGACCCCAAATGGCAAGATAAAATTATCATAACAATGATTTGATAGAATGGTAACTACATATTTACAATCTACTCATATTTACAATTTGGTGTATAAGATCACACACTGTTTAAAGTTGAAGAAGCATACTGGAAAAATAAAAGAAGCAGCAGAGACAGGAGAAAAGATGGAAAATCGAGAATAAAAGAGGAGAAGAAAGAATTGTTCTAAGACTTGAATAGTATAAAAAAAAATGCAATCTGAACGGTTCTTGAAAACAGACAACGCGTTGGTCCCCTTTAGGACTAGAGATGCATTTTAGAAACCATTTTGCGATTGCCAAGAGATAATGTGACATGTTATCTAGGATTTTCGTAAGCATGACTCATGCGAAAATGTTTTGATACGGACGAAACTTGTGAAGGTGTTAAGAATAATTGCTGTCAGTCGCAGCTGTCGAACAAGTCCAATAGTCTTCCAACTAACCTAGATAGGTAACTGGAATTCCTTTATATGCATCTGGTAGAATAGGAGGTGTGAAAGAAAGATATGTATTGAATATTTGTATAAAAGATGGCATGAAAACTACTCAAATCATTGTCACTGTATAGCCACAGTATACGAATAATCTAATTTTCATAATTTCTCTTGCAACAAGCGACTACACATTTTCCATAGGAAAATGTATATATGTCTACATGTATTCGTAAACATCTTGCCAGTGTTATGAAACGGCCATAACTAACCCTACAAAGCAACATATACAACATAGACAGTAACATCATTTGCTAAATCGTCGCCATCATTCAGTGGCATTCGTATAAAGACCAGCAACAAATTTGCTCTTTGAGTGTGCGGTCAACTTTTACTGAACCCTGGATTTCACCCTTGCTCATACAGTCTACCGGCAGTGCTTTTTGATAACAATGGATAATGAGCATGATTGCTCCATCTTATTCCGGTCCTCTACAGCTCACATGTAGTACAGTCACCACCTCGTCAAACGGCAATATTTTCCTGTTATTTGACATACACCTATGAAATGAGTCTATAATCGGCGAATGCGCACTTTCATCAGAAGAATGCATTGGTGAATTGTTCTGATAATTTTCCTGTCGACTGATAAAAAAAAATTAGGTAATTTCTGTATCCGTTAAGTGTATTTTAAAGCCATTAAGATTTATGAATTTTCGACCCTTCGGCAGTCGAATTTTTTAATATAAGATTTCTTTTCGTGATCCTGACCCGTGCAAAAACTGAATTTTATTTTTGTCTTCAAATTTCAAAGGAGGATGAGTGTGGAAGATAAACAATCAAGAAAAAAGTTAGAGTCGCGAGGGTTTAAAGTGATTTTGAAGGGTTGGAAGTATGACATTTTACCAGGAGTTGACCCGAAATTCCGTGTGTTTCGATGGTAAAACACTTATGGGTCTACCATAGGAGACGGCGCGCGCTCTCCGCCGCCTCCTATGGTAGACCCATAAGAGTCTATGAAGCTACTGCGTTCGCGATTGCTTGGAACCGGATAACGTCATCACCCGGGCGATACGATTTCTGTAGTCAAATCGCGGCATTAGCCAATCAGAGCGCCGATATCAAAATAATGTGAGGCGATCTCTGACTTGTCGACAAAATTCCGTGATCCTGACCCGTGCATAATATGAAATTACAAATCTTCTTCACATATCGACACTCTATTAGTTGCAGGTATTTTTCGAATAAAAAATGGTGAGAGTCAAGTGAGAAATTAGGGGATTTATCGTCCCTGAATATTTTAGTTCGTTTCTGTTCCGAAGTGAATAATGTTATGCCATAAAGGATGAATTTATATCACTTTATCATTAAAAAAAATCAAATCCAGAGAAAGATTGGACTTTCAACTGCTAGAAAATGTACCTGTTACAAAGGTTTTATATATATGCGACGGAATAATAAGGGATCGAACACAAGGGTGCATTGCCTAATTAGCTATTCATGGTCGTCTGTTTCGTGAATACGTGCCCGTTAAATGGGTGCGAATTGGCGAGTGTTGCGGGTTGATTGCATATCATCTGGTCAATTTGAACTGTTGATGAGCTTTTGAAAGAGACATTGAGATATGGCTATAAAGCAGGGAAACGGTTAGAACTAAATGGAAAACATTTTCTGTGTCTTACCTCCTTTTGCGCCATTTAATGTTTTATCCGAGATATTTGACAGATATTACATACATAATATAAAATGCGCTGATAATGTTATCTGGGATGGTTAATTTCTGATAAAAAGTAATGTCAATTTCGTCACTTACCGACAGCTCAGTTTACAAATTTATTTTATTTCATAAATGAAATTTAGATGAACATGCGAATAACTAATTATGACTGATGATAATAAAAATGCATTAACGTTTTTATATATTAATTTTGATCTATTTATTTCGAAGAAGTCTCGATGATTTAGATAGATAGATAGATATATGATTTTATTTGTCCACAATGGGAAATTTGCTTCGTTGGCTTTGACAATACATGAACATTCAAACAAAAGAAACATTAAAATGATTTTTTTTTCTAATCGTATTTAATAGTTTTATACTGTACTCGTCACAATTTGTATTTTGTTCAAATCTTTGGGATTATGCATCAACCCGAATTGCTTTGATAAAATATGATATAATTTTTATTCTAAAACAAGTCAAACATTTCAGTTCAGAATATAGCACGCCTTCAGAGTTCCTAGCATAGCAACGGACGCATAGACAATACATCATCGCACAGGGGGCTTGGGAAGGTAAATAGAGCATGGGATCTCCATAATCTGCTTTCGAGGACACCGTAGACAAAGCGGAGCGAGAGGGAGAAAGCTTCAGTTGAAAAGTTTGTTTACTGTTTGGCGGCTAACTTCAGTGTCAAAAGACGAGGAAGGGAAACGGAAGGACGGGTCGACGGTCCCAAGGGGAGGAGATGGGGAGAGGGGGAGAGGAGGGGAGGGGTAGATAGTTTGGAAATAAGGGATTGGAGAGGAAGAACATGAATTGGAATACATACTCCCTGGAGATGAATTTGAAGTCGAAGAGAAAAATGTTCTATAACATTTGATAATCATTAAACATGAACATTAAACTCAGTTTGTTTGTTGTCTATCAACATCGAGAGCAATTCACTCTAATTGATTGTTCTCTTTCTTAACCCTTTCGACCTCTTAATGACCACTTCATTCACCTCATTCTTAATCCCTAATTTCCTACCCTGATTTCCAACTTTTCTCGAAATAACTTCATATTTCCCCCGAACATTGTCCCCAAGGTAGCTCCTTATCTTTATCACGTTTCCAAATCTATGTTCGACAACATGAAAGCTTTGGCATAATACTGCTCTTGCTCCTTAGGTTCACGCAACAAACATTGCATTGCAGAATGCCTTGCGAATTAATTATTACGATTAGCATCAAATATGATTCTCTTTCCTTTGATGATTGAAACGCGTAATTTCTGATTGACTTCGTCAAAAATCAGCCAACTTGTGAGTACTTAAAGTGATATATCCAGGATTATGAACGAAAATAAATATGCACAATATTAACATGCTTCTAAAATAAAGTCGGAAGGTTCAACAACTTAGCAGTCTGTAAATACACATGTTTGGATTTGTAAAATATTTTGGGGTAGAGTACTATTCCATAACATACAGTTGCAATCGCGGTAAACGACTCTCTGTTCTCGTGTGAAAATGTGTTAATATGCGTTTATATGAATTGCATACCTTTTTAACTAAATGACCTAATATGATCCATTTCATACATCACCATTTGAAGAATGTACATATGATATTAGATTTGATTGAGCAATAAAGTAAACGTTTAGATTTTCGTAAGCAGGTAAGTTTAATGATAGCTTGAATATGTGTGGAAATATAACGAATCTAACGGGTTGACGTTCAACACATCACCTCTGCAATACCTTTCATCATTTCGTTCATATCCTATTAAAGTCATTGATGGGTGTCTAAATCTTGTAATTATAGAGAAAAGTAGAGTTTATTGGAATCTCATGTCAGCTAGGACAAACATCACACAAACAATTCATTTAGTCCCACGCATGCTTCGACGCGTTGTAACAACGCTACAAACGACGTTCAACATGTACGTGTGAAAATCGGATCAACTCTTCAAAATATATACCATTATTGATTCGGCTAAATCCTTTGATGATCGCAGCATTTTTGACACTTCAACATTGCCTTTGAAAGTTTATATTGCCCACTTAAAGTACTATTGCCCATTTCAATGCGTCGATTGTTGGCGGGATAATTACTATCGCCCGGACTTTTGAGTATCCCGCAACCCGCGGAGAATTCAATTGGCCTTCCTCACTTCGCACCGTTGAGTAACCTCCTAATCCCCGTTAAGCTGCTATTGATACCTGTTAACTGTACCTATCCAATGTCATCTGGAATGACTAACGGAGGGAGAATCTCCTAACCTCATTTTAGAGGTCATTATCTTTTGGAAGGATTATTAATCAGAATATGAAAGCTAATCTTTCCATGACTCACCAATGCCGTGACCCGGAAGCTTTGACTTCCTCTTGAACCTGGAGGAATGACCTCTGTCCGTCAAGGTAGTTTCATCTTTAATATATACCTTGAAGGAAAATGTAAGAGCCACGCCTAAATGACACCTCACTTTCACTATGACAAACGTATGGTTCGGGGAAAATTGCTTCGTCATAAATTTGACCCTGCAATATTTATCGGAAAATTATTTAAAATATACAGTGTATTTCATTCACAGCTCTGCCAATCTGATATAAATCCTTCCCATTGAAGGAGGACTTTCCTATCTTATACTCTTTTTTTTTCACGTGCTCACTGTGATAAATTTTTAGTTCATCGTAATAATCGCTTTTTCTTACAGAGAAGATTTTGAATTCTTCTTCAAATCAATACTGTATGATCTTATCAGACTTGGAAAATTTAATAGCGATTACTGTAACAGAGTCAGCGTCGGTTTCGTGATGACTCCCCATTACAAAACGGTTTCAATAGTCTTGGCTGAATTGTAGTCAGAAGTTCAGTCCCTCTTATATCTAGAATTGCATTTGTTAACATAATTTTTTCTCTTTTTAATCAATTCTAAAATGTTATTTTTCTGTTTCTGTCTCCCGTCCAGGTTGCCGAGAAACTGCCTTTATATACTCGATCACGAGCGCTGCCGTGACGCATTCGGTAGCGAGATCGTGTAGCGAAGGCACGATCGAGTCGTGTACGTGCGACTACAAGTACCGGGGAGAGAGAGGCAATGACTGGGAGTGGGGAGGCTGCAGCGACAACGCAGAGTTTGGGCACCGATTCGGCAAGAAGTTCGTCGACTCCGGGGAGAAAGGCCGCGATCTCAGACACGCCATGAATCTACATAATAACGAAGCAGGAAGAAAAGTAAGATTTCTGAGGATTATTCTTTCATCTGTCCTGAGGACATTTAAGGCCCGGTCACATATGACCCCGGAAGCAACACAATTTAACACGACTATTTGTTCTGAGGCAGTTAACTGTGAATTAACAAAGAGTCGTGTTGAATCGTGTTGCTTCCGGGCCTCTATGTGACCGGGGCCTTACAAATGGGAAACGTTTCATAAGAGAAAGCTGTATGATGATAATAAAAATCATAATGATAATGATAATAATGATAATGATAATAATGATAATGATGATAATAATAATAATCATCGTCATCATCATGATATTTTCTCCAAAAATATTGTACCGTATTAATAACCATTATAATAAAAATGTGAGAAACAATTTGAAAACTATAAGTATTAAAGAGTGAAATAATTAGATAAATCAAATAACATTAAATTTTATTCATCATCTTTCTGATGTATAGTTTCCAGTTATATATGTTCGTGAAAACTTTCCATTTATTCAGTAGATTCAATTCACTTCAGTACAAGGAAATATGGCATAGTATGGTAATAATGAATGAGAAAACAGAGAGAAAATGTATATTAATATTACACAAATAATAAATGGTCATGAAAGTCAAATTTGACACTCTAATCAATGCAGTCTTCACTCAGTGTCGTAAAATCTCATTTATGATTTAATCAAAAAGTGGCTGTTAGATCAAAGCGGGAAACACCAAAAATTCGAAATTTAATGATTTGAAAACACGGGAGGTCGTAACAGCTACACCCCTTTGCTTCAATATTCTCCTATATCCCTTTTTCTCATTTTACTGCTTTTTCATATCGCTACGGTATCTACCAAGAAAAAAGGAAATTAAAATTGAGCTTAAGACTATTTTACTGAAATGAGAGGCAATTTGGCAAACTTAGAATATAAAAAGCAGCCAGATTTATCTACAAAGGCGAACCCATTTCACAATTTGACAGTGTTTACTGAGCGGTTATTGAGTTGTGGAGAAAAGGGGAACTAGTTAAAGTAAATGGTCCCGCTTTTGAAATGAAAATGCTCTTAAAATGGTGCTTCTTTTCACCCGTTTCTCCTTCGCGAGATCGTAAAATCCCTCAGAAGTCTGTGTTCATGCCGCCTTAGCTTTCTCAATGGTCAGATGCCTTGGTGTGTTATTGATGATGGGAACCGCATCTTATTATGATGACGTTCTTAACCATCATGATCTCACGCTCAATGTGATTATGTCATCATCTTAAAATCACTACCAGTGCGACAACCTATACGTAAAAAAGCTAATAAAAGCAATTAACAATGAACGAATAAAATGGAATACATATGACTTATGAAAGCTAAACTGAAAACTCAGCTTATACTTAAAAACTCAAAATTGAGTTTATACAGAGGTGTATGTGAAAAAAGTTAATGAATAAATAAAGAAAATAAATCAGACGGATAAAAAAACAAATGAACTGATCAACCATTACATGTATTGTGAGAGAAATAAGCAATTAAATAGTTAAATGAATGTGTAAACTATAGATCGGTGAATGAATTTATCTGCCCAATTACCTTTCTCACTCATGTATTTTTGAAGTAATCTGATGTAATTTTTAAATTATTAACTGATATGGGAATGGTGGTACTTTTCCTTCATTATGTTCTTTCATCCCGTGATAATTTTCATTATTTTGAATTTTGAAATATAATGTTCATTCCTTTACTGTTTACTGGACAATGATAATAATGGATTTCTCTTTTTATTTTACTTTCATCTTCCACAGACCGTATCAAGCGAGATGCGACGAGAGTGTAAATGCCACGGGATGTCGGGGAGCTGTACGATACAGACGTGTTGGATGAGACTACCAACTTTCCGGACAGTCGGCGAGCTCATGAAAGACCGCTTCGACGGCGCGTCTCGAGTCACGATGCGGAACGACGGCAACCCGACCGACCGCGAGATCGAATCAAGCTTCGTGCCTTACAATCCGTCACATAAACAACCAGCATCGCGCGATCTCGTGTACTTCGAGAACTCGCCCGATTTCTGCGAGCGGAACGATAAATTCGGGACGCCCGGGACGAGAGGGCGGGAGTGCAACGCGACGTCCCTTGGAGTGGACGGGTGCGATCTTATGTGCTGTGGAAGGGGTTCAACAACAACTGAAATCAAAGTAAAAGAAAGGTGCAGTTGCACCTTTCATTGGTGTTGTAAAGTAAAGTGTGAAGAGTGTACATCGTACAGGACCGTGCATAGGTGTTTGTAGTCAAGGCAACCACGCCTGGAATCCATGTTGGTGTTCCAGGCTCGATCAAAGACTTGACGACGAATCGATGGACCTCTTTTGCAGCGGAATCTCATTTTAAAGAAAGTGCATTCTCAATAAATTAAATCTCGTGAATACGTGGACACGTGGACATATCCTGGCACGTCATGAAGATTTTCGCGTCCATCTAAAGCCTGAAATACACGATTTTCATACAAAATCGACGAAGTCTTACAACAGTGAAGTATAGACATTTCACAAGGAAATTAAACGAATGAGGTTTACAAATGCCTATCAATGAGACGCAAATTATACGTTTGGAGCCGACCATTGACATACGAAAGACAGAAGTATTTTGACATCACCATGTGGCGCGCGCCACAAAAATGGCGACCTCGGATTGGCTACAAGTGCCAGTCACGTGACACGACTGTGGTTTTTTTACGATAAAACGTTAGGAAGCTTCGTCACATAAACCCTTCTCTCAATTCTCCTTTAAAATTCTGCTGTGGATTGATGGAGCCAATTGTTTATAATTGCATGACAATGTATATCTGAGATAGTTATTATTTATGATAAATTTGTTTGCATATTTGAATCGCTTCCAAGTTTGTGTGAGCACCTGTGTAAATGTATAGGTCTACACACAGAAAAAACGTGGACGGTGAATAGGTTCAAGTATATTGTATGTGGTACTACAGTACTAAGAAATAGAAACATTAGTGTTATGGGTGGGTGAAATCGTACATCTAAATTTCTTACACAAAATAAGTGTAATATAATGATTAATGGAACTCTTTAATGTAACTTTCAAAACTACATAATATGATGGACATTTCAACTCAATTGACACCGTTTTATGCGAATTGAAGCATATTTATCTATGGAGAACAAATTTTAGGGGCTTAGTATTGTCTCAATAATTTATTGTCAATTAGTGCGATGAAAATAATTTCATTTATTGCGATCTAATCATCAATTTGCCATGTTGGTAAATATTGATTGATATTCCCCCATGTGTGTTTTAGACCTTGATATAACCACTTAAAGGAGATGAAAATCTTTGTATACAGTCAATTCCTTGTTATTCCATTCTAAAGATGATATGGGATACCAAATGGATCGATCGTTTACAGGCGATATTAGATTACATTCGTTTCGTAATTGCTATGCATTTCAATTTTTGAAATCATTTCATTATTTTTTATACATTGAACGTTAAAAAATCTAAATGTGTGCGAAAACAAATTAATTATTGTTGCTTACAGTATTATAACGTAATCATTTTGTAGAAAATATAGCTGTAAAGATTATTTATATTTTCCTCAAACACAAGCGATTTGCCAAATATTTTGCATTTCATGAAGATGTGAGATTGTCCGATGATCTCAATGAAGTCATCTTGAATTATGTAGCTTTTAACAACGGTGGCACATATTATAATCTTTCTGTATTCATTTTTGCAAATCAATATGATTCATGAAAAAGTGATGATCTTCTTACACGTATCCTAATTAATGTTAATTTATTTATTTCTGGTTTTACATGAATGTGCCAAGCAAGATCTAATGATAAATTTCATTCGAGCCCTTTTTTTTCTACTGTTAATGATATCTGCGACCGTGTGATCCATGCATGTGACATTATGTTGCATGATATTGTGTGCTTCCCATCTCTTTGAAAATGGCAGAGAAGTAAGTGGACAAAATGTTTAAAAACTCATTAAAACTTTCACGATAGCAGAAAAAGAACAATTTGACAAAATGAAAAAAACAAAAACATTTACTCCTTCACGATAAATTTCATCAAGAAAGGATGATGTTCAGTGAATTCCACATCATTCACGTGAGCGGTGTTTTGCCAAGTTGTTTTAAAGTTAAGAACCATTTTAAGAAAGACCGAAGTTTATTCTTTAGTGTTCTATAATAACATGTAAGAAATTTGAGGATGATTATTTCAAGTATTTTAGCGTTTTTTAAGTTTGAATGTCGCAACCAAAGGCCAACCAGCCGTTACCCCTACGGACCAACAGCAGAGTCGATATGCTGTTTTTTTCTTCATTTTTTGATCGATTATATTAAAAAAAAAAACAATTATCCTCGAATTCTTAATTCGATAACTACATTATTATAATGACTTTATTGTGGCGCACGAAGTTATCAATAACCAGGAGCGCCAACTCTCCCAAAACTAATCTTTGCCTTAAAAGTAGTTCATAACTTGGTGAAACATCGATCTGCACTCCATGTGTGACATACATAATAATGGCAGGGGAGGAATTTGTCTTGTCCTCTGCACCATTTGTTCACGATGGAAGTTTTATTATTATATCATCATCACTTTTTTGTAAGCACTCTGTGTCCGCCGTACAATGATTTAACTTTCAGTCCATGTACAATTATTTCAGATTGATTTATAAGTTGTTTTTTTTTTCATTTGATTTAGGGAAGCCTAATTATCAACATGTGATAATGATAAATGATGCTAATTTGCTGAACAGTATTCAAAACGTCCCAGTAGGAACAAGCCAAAAGATGAAATAATTATCAAATGATTATACCTTATTCGTGTTGAAATGTATTCAAAATGTGAATATTTTATATTGTATTATGGATTGTAAAGTTTACACGTGGCTGACAAGTTGAAGTTGGATATATATTTTCGTAAAGAGTTCTTTTTATATTTGTCTTACCGTTTGCTCAATTTGTTTTCTTATCATCAATGACCATATGTTGATAGGAAAACAAAGTGAAAGAAAACGTCAGATTTATGTACTGTGTGCAAGTTTATTAAACCAATATGATATAAAGTGCTGAAAATATTGTAAATATTTGTATGAAAAAAATAAACCACTTGCCGGTTTGTGAAGCATTAAAACATGCGATTGAATACTAACAAAATGAAATGTGTCATTTATTATATGAACATTTGGTGAACGTAAAATCTTTATCATGAAGTAAGGAGAAAGGCATATATGTGTGAAGAGATAAAGTAAAGGCTAACGAGGGGGGGGGGGGGGGGGGGGGAATTAAGGGAGAGAAAGAGAGAGAAATATAGAGAAGGGAGAGAGAGACACAAAAGAGAGAGAGAGAAAAGAAAGAAGAAGAAAGGGAAGGAGAAAAAGAAGAAGAAGAAGAAGAAGAAGAAGAAGAAGAAGAAGAAGAAAAGGTAGTAGAAGAATTAGGAGAATTAAAGGATGTCAGAGCAAAAGAGAAAGCCTTTAAACGTGAAAGAAGGGGCAGGTAAGGTAGAGAAAAGCAACTGGGCAATTCCACACAGGCGGTAACCGAATTACATGTCATTTTGCGCTACATTTTCATTTTTCATCTTTTATAGCTCAATACTCTCAGATACTAAAACTTTTAAAATGTAAGACAAAGTAAATGCCAGCCTATCGGAAGGAAGAAACCTTTATATTGTCCATATGGAAGGCTCAAATGTATGAAGAATGTCGGTAACGGAATTACACCAGAGAATTTGGCCGTTTGGGTCACTAAACAGTACATAAGATTTGAAAAATTCTAACTAGCATATTTCTGAAAAGATATGAAACTATGATATACACTTTACAAATTCCAAGCAAATTGTCCACAATGTACTACTTCCAAGCAAAATTAGAGGAATTCCCCAAGGGTAAAGTAAAAATATATTGGGATACTAACTAAAAGAGCCTATAAGCATCTTCTGAATAGAGAGATGTCCAGTCCGCTAACGATTTGGAGTATAGACTGTAGCTTTATCGTTAAAAAAATGATCGAAGAAGTAATGAATTAGTGAGCATCCATCAAAGGGAACTCTGGAATTATTGCGCTCTTATTAAATGAAGACAAATTAGATGAATAAACCGTGGAAATATGAGCAAAATCGGACAACCCATTTAAAACTTATGAACTTTCAAATTCACAGATATGTGACGATCGGCAACATCGACGTCTCTCTCCGATCTCTTCTTTTATTTTGTATTTGTTGTGTTATCTTTTATGATGGAAATAAAACAAACAAACAAACAAACGAACCAACGGAATCTGTGATGTCATGTCGGACAACTCCTCATTCACTTTGTACATAATTTTTTTTTTACAAATGGATTTATGTAAAATTTAGAGTAGCGTTGCAAAATGATTCTTCTCAAAATACATGCAGAATTAATAAGGAAATGCTATACCCCAACCAAAAAGTGGCACTTTGTTGATTTTTCCAAAAAAGGGAGAAAATGTGAAATTTTGTATACAGAGACTGTGAGGAGTTGTCGATATGAAGTACAGATTCCGTCGAATTTGTTGATCGCACGACCCCCAACAGCGGTAGGGATCGTCATAATCTCTGTGACTTTGAAAATCATATCTTTTGAACCGGTTGTCCGATTTTGCTCAAATTTTCACTGTTTGTTAATCTTGATTTTTCTTCATTCAACGAGTGCATGATAATGCCAGGGGTTGGTTCCCCTTCAATGACACAGGTATATCGGCCTATCCTAGATCAACCCCTGCATAACATCTTCAAGAAATTCAACTTTGAAGGAAAAATGAACTTCCAAGCATTTCCCCGATTTGGGGGATCGAACACATTAATGTTTTATTTTAAAAAAAGCCTGTCAAAGTCAGAGGACTGGGTCGAAAAATAGTAATAAAAAAAAAGCAAAATATGGTACGAGAAGCATGATATAACAAATTTTTTTTACAAAAGAATTCTGTGACTTTTGAAAAGTGACACTATTCAAATATATTGGTTTGAGCCGCATATATAACAAATATTATTAGAATATCTACGTTATATAATTAATTCAAATTCTGAGCTGTTAGTGACAAAGTTTACCTTTATATTTCAATATTAAAAAAATTGTGTATAATTTTGTACATTGCAAGCCAAAAGTCTTTACTTTATCTGTTATCACTATAAGACTCAGGACAATGAAATCACGGTAGGAATACTCGACCACAAATAATGTTCTACCCTTTATATTTTTTTTTCATATTAAAAAAAAATAGTAAAATAAAAATAATGACAATTATAAAAATTCCGACTTACTTCTATTATTTGTTTTCTATTTTTAACCATTCAAACCAAGTTTTTTTTAGGAACCCTGTGGAGCTCCATTGATCTATGCTTTCATGTTAATGAGGAGTATATACCCTCCCGTGCCACAAATATTGCAATATATAGCCAAATTGTTCCTTTCTTATATATTCACTTGTCAATATAGTTCTGTGTATTTTTTCCTTAAATATAAAAAAAAATCACAGACATGTATTGGTGAAATTAAAATGTAATACACTTTTCATGAATTATGTTGGGTAGAATAATTATTGATTAAATTATGCCCAAGGTTCCGAAGACCAAAGACGACAAAGGCAGAAAATTGCAGTGGCTCGTCTTGCAGATTAGTCAACGGCTTCCCGAAATAACGTTCCTTTTATATAAATTGAACATATTCCATATCTCGTTGAACACTTCTGCTAACAAAAAGTATCAAACCTCTACCAGCCATAAATTATGTTGCAAATAAAAAAAGACAACATTAGTAGAAGACGTCACTCTCAGTTCCTTCAAGTTATGCATTTTTATCATGTTATGCTACATCGTGTACCGGCCATTAGGTTTGGAAAATAAGCAATATAATTTCTCCAAGTTATTGTTCTTGATATAAACTAATCCTGTGATGATTTTATAACATTTTTCTTTAGATGGACAGTACATAAAACGGATCTATGCATGTGTCCTGAAAGAATTGAGAGTGAGTCTATGTTACAATACATATGGCATGGGAGGATATATATTAAAAAAAAATCTGAGTTACACTGTATTCTTTTTTAAATATTTGAACCCGTTTTTGTGAGCCACCGTGTAGATCTTTCAGCACATCCCCGTGCTCTCGGTGTACCCTGGATGTCGGCCAAGCAGTCCGAGCGAGACGCGATGAATCACTGCTTAGCATGGCGGCGGAAGAGGGCAGGCATGTGTGAACACCATTTCAAAACAAGCCACAAGTTTAACCATAATAGATACACAAATCTCAAAAATAACTTTATGTGTATCGTCAATTATAAGGGGAACATTAGAGGAAAGGGTAAGTTCTAGTATAGAACATGAATTGATGAATACGTTTTTTTTTATGACGTACCATAATACTTATCTACATTTAGATAGTTTTATGTAATTAACTTGGCATGAGCTAAACGATTTGTCAGCTATTAGTCCATGCTGCAAGGCAGCCCAAGCAATAATCATAATCATCAATTCGTACAAATAAAAATCTAAGGTCGATTGATTTCAGATTGCGGAGTGGGTTATATTTTATAAAGCTGTTTGTTGAGGTACGTACATCTCCGTGCACGGTGATCCTTTGATGCACTCAATGCCCCCTATATCACTGAGTATGAGTCATCAGCAAAAGGGTTTAGAGAACGTCTTTTGTTACCAGTCGTGCGCAGAATCGTGCGTACCTCTAAGAACAACTTCATGCCCCATGAAACCAAGTTACGAAATTTAAGAATGAATGGTATCAGATCTTGTGATGGATGATCGGAAATCTTATGTGAATTACACTCGTTAACATAATCTAGTCTTTCTTCATTTGGTGAAACACCGCTTAGGTTTGATGGACAGTATTATGAATGAATTGGATTATTTTTATTAGTACTGAGTCAAAATGAGCAAGAATTTTGTACAAAATATCACGCGAGTCCAATGGAACGGCCAATAATATTATTTTTTTTATTCATGTCCAACATCAAAGTCAAATAAAGTGTTAATTTATGCATATCTTATATCCACTGATATCTCATCCTCGACGTTTTATTCTTAAAAAATTCTGTTCGAAGAGGTACGGCACAACTCAACGAACGACTGTTGACTCTTCCTCGGCTGCGATTCCACGACAGGAGGTGACGTTGGGTACTCTCTCAGCTCTACGCTGATTCCCGCTCCTTTTGAAAAGCGAGTCCCAAAATTTCCTGCAAGCTCAAAGATCGAGCAACGGTCCGCCATGCTTGCCGCACCATGCATCTCGCAGACCTTAACAAAATAATGGCTGGCGGCAAGCAAGAGAGAATCATGTAATTAAAAACCTCAAGACTTCCCTCTCTGAAGAGACCGGGACTTGACCTCCAATAGTGCATCCTCGTGTTGAAGGCTAATTAAATGACAAGTTGAACAACTTGGAGGTTGTTCCAAAACTTATGGGGGAGTCTTCCCTGGGGGACGGCCCGCTGGAAAGAGATACGACGCAGTGGAGATAGGGGGAGGACGCGACAATTCCTGTAGGCCTTTTATATGAGTCCAAGCCTATTCTGTCCAATTTGTTGTTTTTCCCACTTCGGATAATGTCTTGTAAGACTTAATTTTCATAATCGGCTGGAATTAGAAACACTGACCGTGTCCATGACTGTGCAAAATGTCTCTCTCTGAGTGCTGAGGTGTTTGAATAGCGTGAACCCCCGTTTTCCAAAATGGAATGGTTCAATGTATCATTTACTAATTACTGTTTGCTCTTATAATTCATGAATTCATGATCAAGCTTTATTAATTCTGTTTTTTTTTTTATCCAAACAATCCTCCTTACATTTATTTTTAGAATATGCATTTCCAGGGTTCCCGTTGAGCTACAGTCGATTTTTTCAAACAAATACTGACGATATAGCTATTCGGCTCTTGAAATATATTTGTTACAACACATGAAACAAACGGAACATCGAAACTGCAGATGAAAGAGAATTCAATGGCAGCACCCGTAAAAAGTTTGTGAATCTTTTTTTTATTTGTAATTGCTGTCCAATCCCTCTTTTTGTTAAATTATATTATTTGGTGATGGCGCTCTTTCACTAAAGGCAACCACTGCAGGCAAAAAACCGATGGTAGAGTTTTGAGATCTGGGGCCGATTGCTCGAAATGGTCTTAGCTATCCTCTTATTGCTAAGACGTCTTGACTTCTTGTGCCACCAACGTAACGTAGACAACTGTTAAGACAACTGTTAAGAGGGTGGCACAAGAACTTAAGACGTCTTAGCATGAAGAAGATAGCTAAAACTATTTCAAGCAACTGGCCCCTGATTTTCATGGTTCTCTCTCTCTCTCTCTCTCTCTCTCTCTCTCTCTTTCTCTCTTTCTCTCTTTCTCTCTTTCGCTCCCTTCCCTCTCTTTACACTCTGAATGTATTTGTTTTTGTTTTGATTTTCTTTTTTCCTCCAAGTTATTAGTTCAGACTCTGAACGATTTCATAATTTCATAATCCCAGTGGTCTATCCCGTATAAGAGCTCGACCGATAGATGGCGTGATCATATCTCCGCACAGAACGCGATAATTTTGGGTCCGTTCGTCGCCCGTGGATTATCGGGGTGGCGCCCTCTTCCTGTCTGGCAGCAATGGAAAGATTGAAAAGTAAATCGGGAGGATATGGCGCTCTCTAAAAATCCTTTAGAATCTTAACTACCAATATCCCTCCCCCTCCCTCCCTCCCTATCTCGCTCTCTCTCTCTCTCTCTCTCTCTCTTACTCGCTCTTTGATCCCTCCCTCGTTTATACTTTCTTTTTCACTGTTACACATAATCCTAATATCCATACACACCAAGTCCCATGCACACACGTATACACAAAATTAATGTCTCCTATCCATTATAAGCAATTTTAGGGGACACTTGCAATCCAACGTTGTATAGGGGGAATTTACCGTGTAGAGGTCTGAAGTTCGAGGTTCGAGCCGCAAATAGAGAAAGAGAAAACTTGAAGTGAAAAAGAAACGTCTATATCCTTTGTGACCCCCCCCCCCCACCTTCCCCACGATGTAAAAAAAAACTGATTATGATTACTCACCAATTTCTTGCGCTGTTTGATTGTTCATCTTTAGACTTTTCCAAAATGTGATCCTAATATCTAATCAATCGCATATATTCAACAACCTCTACGTGCTCAAAAAGGATTTGGGAGTCGTGTTCTTTGAAGTCGATATTTCAGATGCAGGTGGTTTATTCCTGATACAGTATTCCAACATTATGTCTTTGTATCCTTTCAAAAAAAAATTTGACAACCACGAAGCTTGCAAGAGGTTCGCCATACATATGCCAACAAATAATGTATGCAAACTGGATTATAAGTACTTAGTATCAAGGAGCAGCTCCTTGTTAGTATTGTAGTCAAATTTTAGTTACATAACAAAGAGAAAATACACGCTTACAACTGTTAGCTAATAATCTCAATTTCAATAGGAAGAATGAACATAGCATACAATGCTTGTTGCTATGTAGGACAAAATGCAATGGTTGTCTGATCTATCAACACTAATGTGTAAATAGGCGGGTTTACTTATATATTCAAATATATGTGCTTTTCTTGCCACTGAACGTAGTTATGTGGTATTCCTTAAACCGTTTGATAACAAAAAGACTACAGTAGTTGGAATCCAGTTTGCATACATTACTTGTTGCTATGTCGGGCAAGCCTCGGGCAAGCTTTAGGGTTATCAAGAACAACCTTTGTGTTAAAGGTGAGCAAAAAATTTGCATCTATAAGTAAACCCGCCTATTCCATACGCCGCTTTACTATTAGATTCAAATTAATGCATGCTTCTCGCTGACTAGCGTAGTTACGCGGTATTCCTTAANCCATTGTGTAATGCCACTGAAGTTTGGAAGAATTCTTTTCAGCCCAGAGTCTTGAATGACTATTGACAACTAATACCAAATGAATGTTTGAGAAAGTGTTCATGCACAATAGATCTGTATCCTTTTGTCATGCACACAGAGTTCAGGTATGGCAGTTTCAAGTTCTTGGGCCACAAAAGTGGCCCGCAGCAGTTTAGGGGTTAAACCGGTTAGTAAAACTTAAATTACACGACTCAGAATCCAGTAAGAGAACATTACTTGTTGCTATGTCGGGTTAACTTTCTGGTGGTCAAATAAACCTTTGTGTAAAGAAAATGGATATAATTTACACTATTAGTAAACCCGCATGTTCACATTCTGACTTTTGTATGTTTAACAATTTTCATCAAGGCAATCATGAATGGACTTGACTCGATCATCAAATCAGATGGAAGCAAGCCAGTGTTCACTGGTTCCAGAGAAAGAAATATTGATGAAATACATGTAATTTGAATCACAAGCGTTGAGGCAATACATCTTTGTTTCAAAAGAGCGCCATCTAGTGAAACTTTTTTAGTAGAAAACTGGGGAACTGGATCAGAACTGAATATGCCAAAGATCATGAATCATTATTTGAAAATCAGCTAAATAAATTGAGAAAATCCAATTTTATGCCTCAAAGTTCAAGTATGTCCTGCTATTCCTTTTTTAACATATTGTACCTCCATTTAATGTTTTCGTATTTACTTTTTCCCATCAAATCAAATTTGATATCGATGTGTATTTTCCAATTTATTTGTTTACTCACTAGTCAAAATGGATAGATGTTACATTGTGGGATATGGTTTTGGTTTGAGAATAGGATGTACTTAAAATGTCAATCTTCGCAAGTACTTAGCTTCTGTTTTAACTGGGGATCACATATTAGCCTAACATCCCAAACTAACCAAAACGCAATAAAACAGGCCATACCTGCTCGAAACGTGTCCATTATTGAAATAAATGTATAACAATAACTATTTTAATCATGTTAATCATCTGAAAATTGAATATGTATTGTATATTGCAATAATCCGAACAATAGTGGGATTATAAATATTTCAAATGAAACTTATCATACGTAGATTTTGTATATATGGGGCGGATCCATGATGCCAGCATCAAACTATATCACCATCACCAAGACACAAATACCACGATAACTCCACCAATACAAAACTACCACCACCACCACCACCATCACCCCTACCACCACCACCACCACCACTGCCACCATCACCACCACCACCACCACCACCACCACCACACCATCACCACCACTTCTACCGCCACCACTACCACGATCACCACCACCGCCATCACCCCCACCACCATCCCCACAACCACTGCCACCATCGACACCACCACCACCACCACCACCACCACCACCACCATCATCACCACCATCATACCACCACCGGAATCACTATAACCTTCAAAACCACACCACTACCATTCCGACAGCACCAATATTAGGATCTACTCCCTGGAGTCAGTATTGAGGGTAGTACACTTACACTTAATTATGAGGTATAGTAAACATGGTAAAGGACAAAATTTAATATATTAGACCCCGGTCACATAGGGCCCCGGAAGCAACATGATTCAACACGACTCTTTGTTTTGAAGCAGTTAACTGTGAATTAACAATGAGTCGTGTTGAATCGTGTTGCTTCAGGGCCTCTACGTGACTGGGGCCTTATGAATAAAACATGAGCACCGGATACTCTGGTCAAATATTGTATAGAAAACCCACCTAATAACCTTTATTATATGATTGCATATCGTTGGACAATAAATTCCTTCATTCACCCTTCACCAAGATGAACCTAATTCTGTTCATAATCTAATATTCTGTTCTCTATTTTTTCTTTCTTGTTTCTTCAGCACACAAATGAAACGTTACACTTATATTTAGGAATAACAGTGTTATTTATTCATCCATTCCTTTGGACAAGAGAGGAAGCTGGACCATAAGTCGGATATATTTCATAATTTGACAACACATCGCATTCACGGTGGATCATGATAATGCTTACACGGTCAAAGTTAGATTCCGTAATTTGGAAAGCCATGCAAAGTGTTACATGTACGTATGTTACATCGACAGCATGCAACCTTTTAACTAAGTTTCTTTATGGTTTTGCTTTAGTAACAACGATTAGCTGTTAAATGCAACATTCAATTTCGCAGAAATTATATGCAACGGTTGTCAAGAAACATTTGTTCGTGTAACGAACGTGACACTTTGCGTGGAATTGCTGAATTGGATATATGTTCAGATTCGATGCATTCTTATATCGATATCAGCTTATGAAGGGTCTTAAAGGGTTCTAGTATATTTCCAAAAGAGATACAACTTGGAAATTAACTTTTATGGAAAAATGGGTGGTAACATGGAAACCTGAGAGTCAAAATCATTCGGGAATAATATTTCGTTAAGCAATTATGAGCAGCCTTCCATATTGAGATTAATTTTTGATGAAGTTAGGAACATTGTTATGTCATTTCTTGCGAAAGATACCTGCATTATTTTACTGACTAAATTGGAATTACTGGTATTTACAGATTGAAATAATTATGTAGGCATTGAATACATCCTGATAAGTACATACTAAGACATTATGGTGCCGTTTTGCACCCATTGGGGTGAGGCCGATGATAAAATACCGACATCCACACGGGTATCTATCTGTACCTTATATCTTCACCATTCGGGTGCTGTTATCGTACCACCATAATGATGCAAAACTAGACCTTCATATTTTAGTGTGTAGTTCCATCAGTCAACCAGCTCTGCTTTGCACCCATTACACAACATGCAACGATTCACAATTTTTAATCTGTGTGACTTTCCATGAAACATAACATTTTGACGTTTTATTCTATTCTGTTTTGCTCTATAAACAGAGCAATTTTGGTGAGATGTCGTGCAATTAAGTCACCATATATTCGATGAAGTACAATTAATTCATAACATGTATAAACAGATCTATAAACAAATGGCCATAAATATATTTACAATAAAAATCGATTTTTCACATGCAAAAATAACCCATTTATGTTCACCTCTGGCAAGATGAATAGTATATAAGTTGAATACATAAATGATAGCTGTACAATGTACACAAGGTTTAAAACATTTCAAATTTCAGTTCTTCAAAGAAGAATTGACATAATAATAAACTTTTAAAACAAAGATTAATTTACAATCAAATGACACAGAAAGATATAAATACAGAATTAGAATACAAATATTTCTTACATCATTAAGATCAATTTAATATCAAATTAATTATCATCCTGGTCAATCACATTTTAACTCATGCATATCGTAAGAAATAAGGTGCGTCTCAACCCTATTCAAAGCATAACAAGGGACGGCATTTTTTTTTAAATATATCAAGACTAATACACACACATAATCCTCCACGGGTAGAGATTGGGTGACCGCATCAAGGACGCAGGTATCCGTAAAGTTGACGCAACTATCGTGGGCGTAATCATCCGTAACTGATCCGCAATGAAGAAAATACCATGCGCAAAGATTGTGAAATGTGGAAGCTTCTTAAATTGGCAAGCTCGAAAGTCTCGATTCAAAGTTCCACTGCGGAGTAGTTACAGGATGTTGCGTCTTTCTTACGACCCGTCCGGATGCCTGCGTCCGGGCTGTTTCATCTACATGTAAATACACGCAGTGATGTTAAAATGTTAACAGTCAAAAGTTTACTGGGGTATCACATAAGATATTTTGCGACAAATCACAGGAATGAATCGCCGTAACTTGATTGCTTGAACTGTAGTTGTACTACCGGTATGATACATTTAATATAAAGCACTATGATCATGATGATACATCTAATATGAAGTAGAGTTTAACGTGAGATCAAATTTTGAGAGCAAATTATATTCTAATAGGGTTTAAACTTCGATGAAAAATCATTCATTTCGTTATAATGAACAGTTTTCAATGCTACAATTACAGTGAGCAGAACGGACAAAGAAGAGGGGCAAAGTAAACAATCTTCTATACATTATCCAAGCCTTTATAAGAGCTATAGAAAGCAAAGTAACGTTACTTTCTTCTTATCCTGCAAAGAAATGTATAACAGGTATCCCACTAGTTTAGTGATTAAGCAGGGAAGTTACTTCCTTTTGTTGTGTTGAAGCTACTGTGATAATAGAAGTCGTTTACTTTGTTCAATTTCTTTGACCGTTCTGCTCACAGTGCATGTACTTAAAAGACATTAGGGAGGTTACGCTTGACATCGGAGCGGCTCAACGACGGGAGAATTCGGCAGATTCCTGTGTTCTTGCTAACCCGTCCTTATTCCCTCCGTTGATCTTAACTTCTGTTACGCTACTCGCTCAACGACAATTTGCAAATTGAGTGTGACGTCAGGAATCGAGCTTTCACGCCGAAATCCAAAGATTTGCATAATAGGCACGTGATACGCTTGGCCGCATCTGATTGGCTACGTTCCTGCATCTAAGACGGACGCGGGATTGAGCAAAGACCATTGTAGAATTTTGCTCTTCGCCGCTGATTTCACTGGCAACCAGCGAAGTCGACCTAGAAGGGTCGAAAATCATGAAAATGGTATTGATCAGCGATTTTGCCGTTCGCGTTGACGGTGCGTAACCTCGCTCATGAACGGAAGACAGGACGGGTAACATACTAAAATGTTCTCATATATTGGCAAGATTAGGTTGACGCATATACATGCAGTATTTCAAATTCTTTATTTGCGTGATGAATTTAGGAAGCCCTGGTATTGTCTAACTTTTCCATAAAATTTGGAGGCAAGTAAAACATATTACTGATATATCATTATCGATACACTACAAAGAGCAAGGGTTAATTGCAGTGACGTTTGATAGTAAATACTTAACCAAAGTTGACTGTTCACAATGGGAACACAATCACACAGGGACATCTCCAATTATGTCACATTGCGTTTTCCCTCGTGAGAAATAGAAAGCTGAGGTTGTTTCTAGCTCAACATTTCAATTATGAAGAAGTTGTAAATACAAAAAGAAACGTTGGCAAAAAATTGCGCAAACATTCAAACGACAAGGAAATGTAGATTTGTCCCTACCGAAGAAATATCCGGCACTGGGGTGCGAGAGTAGGAAGAAGAGGACGGTTCAAACTTCATGTCCAGTCGGCATGTGCCGTAATCGTTCGGTATTTGTCGACATTTTTCGGCATGTGTCAACATCGTTCGGCATGCATCGACATTGTTCGGCATGTGTCGGCATAGTTCGGCAAGTTTCGACATCTGTAATTGTTGTTTTTCGAGAAACCTGTAAAATTGAACACTCGCCCCTGTACATAGTTCAACATGTGTGAACATCGTTCAGCATGTGTCGGCATAGCTCGGCATGTGTTGACATCGTTCCGCATTTGTCGGCATAGCTCGGCATGTGTTGACATCGGAAATTGCTGGCTTTCGGGAACCATGTCAAATTGAACACTCGAATGTCAGTCGAGTTAGCGCATGTCCATGCAAAAATGTCTAAATAAACTTTTAATAAGCCCCAACCGTCCGAGTACGTAATCCCAGAAGAGCGCCATCATTCATAACATCTGTTGTGCTGAGGAGAACTTTTAACGCCCAATATCTCACTGATTCATAAATTTCACTCTGAAAAATAGAGCAATCTTTAAACTACAAATAATGTCTCTGATCGTCGTATAATATCACTGTCATTAGGCTGGTAGCTTCCCTGTCTATGTTTTCTCATATCAAAATAGGCTTCTTCCGGACAATCAGTCCACAACAACGGCGAAAGGTCGATAAAGTTATTGTACAAGTCGACTTCATGCTCGGCATAAATGTATTTCCTCGCGCGTCGTACACCGCTGACAGATGACGTCACAACACCAATGGAATCTGCACTGGCACGCGCGCGTCACCATGACGCTCCTAATATTATATCCTCGTCCGCAACAGATGGTATTGCAAGTCCTGACTTTGTCACAAGTTCGTCCCCCAGTACCGACAGAGTATTTACTGGGCGTGCAAAAATCGGGCGAGTCTCTTTCGAATATCATATCGCCCGGTCCTGGCGAGAAGGAGGAGTCTGGGTATAATTTATCCTCGTTTCGGGTGAGCCGTCGTCGGACGAGCTCGTTCTCTCCATCGGCGCGGTTCGCGAGAATGACTTGGACGCTTCGCTCGTATTTCCCTTTAAGGTCTTCCCCGATGGTATGGAAGGGACCGAGTTGTTTCCAGCATGTCTGAGTCGTACAGGCTCCCGAGATGCCGTGACATTTGCAAACCTTGTCAACTCTCCGCCGAACGGTCTGCAGTGACAGAAGGAAAGGGTGGAAAATGGATGGGGGAAAAGAATATAAATATGCCAGACATTTTTCAAAATAATATTTAAACATTGTCGAAATATATGTCCCCCCTTTACAAGGGTATATTAATTCAGTTGTTTAACCATGCATTCCCAAACTATCCCTAAACTATCTATGGCACGAAGTTTAAAAACATCGATAGCTTGAAACTCCAATCATCATCTAAACTCATAACAGACGATAAATCTTTTAATCAAACGAACACTAAGCCTCATTTATTTAATTTAAAAAAAACAAAAACCCCCCCCCCCCCCCACGGTCAATAATGGCTTAAATAGACATTTGTAAAATGATATCGAATCACTTCAGGTAAAGATTCTGTTTTTCTTTGCAGTCTGAAGCCTCACTGCAATGAGAACATCAGTAACAGTATTCTATATCACAATCTAAAAAGGCATTTAGAAGCAAACGCCGGCACAAAGAAAGCGCTATTTACAAACTATGCTCTTTCATCTAACCGGCTATTTGAAAATAAACATATCTGATAAAAGAGATATGAGTTTGATCGAATGAAGCAAAATTGTTTCATATCAACAGATCAAGAAATTATCCTAGGGCTCCTATACAAAACATTTGGATGGAAAAAGCCATAGCAGCCAAGAGAGGGTGCTTCTGAACGAGTACTTCAGAATGATAAGTGTATCTTACCCTTATTCCTAGATCGCTATTATGCCTCTCCATCTTACTCCGTAGATCCCTGGTTCCGCTGGATCTGTTCTTCAGAAAGTCCTTGAGGAATCTCTGGCTGTACTTGAGGTTGTCGCCACAACCTCCCCACTTCCAGGCCTCCCTGTTGGCCTCGGCACTGAAGCTGACATCATCGCAGGAGCATCGGTCTAGCGTCCCTCGGCTGCAGCCTTGGGCGATGGCGTGGACGAGACCCGCTGAGCTGATGGCGGAGAGGAACGCCGTCTCCTTCATACCTAGAGAAGGAATGGTGGGAGAAAAATTGAAAAATCAATTTATGGCATTGCACAAACGACATTATTCTTCCGTTACCATTGGCTTTTCGACGATAATAATTATTCCATAGTTTATGGGGCATCCTGTAGATAGGGCAATAAAATGGCAACAGTGTATTTAAAAAAATGTTTTGATGTGTAATGTAAAAGGCACAATTTGTTTATTTCAACGGGCAAATCCTTTTTAGCAATTACTTGACAACGAAACAATGACCTTTCTTGTATCTAGAGGCCAAAGGAAAAAAATGTTTGTTGTCCCAATGAATTGATAAATCCTATTTTATTGTTTATTCATTTATTTTACTATATTAGTTCAACAAAACAATATCAATTTAATACAAAATTTAAATTGGTGCACATATTTGTCCTTGCAATTATAATCAAATAAGACGAGCCATCTGAAGGAAGACAAATATGAAGGAACTTTTTCTCGGTGAATATGTAAACAAAAAAAAATGTTTTAAATTGTTTCTGTAACTGTTTAGCTCAATTAATTTTCAGATGGTCGGTCTTGAAATTTAAGAGTTTTAAAAACAATAGAATTGGCAGCATCTTCATTAAATCTATGGAGCACAACTCAAAATATTTTGGTGTGCTCTTAGCGGGACAACACTGGCAGTGAGAATGGGTTCACCGACAGACTGGCAATGAGAACATGGCTCGGACTGCTAACATGGCTAAAGGCGGACTCAAACGGAGAGGATTTCGACTTGGTGGGACTGAGTGGCGTCCAGTTAAGTCAATGTCATTCAGCATTCGATATATTTATTACTACAAAATCGCGATGATGGATAGGAATGTAATAGTGCTCCGTACTTTACACCTCAACGTCCTTACTAGAATTTTCCGCTTATTTCGCAGTTTTCATTGTATAAAAGGGTAGAAACCTCTTAGAAATACCGAAATCGGCTATAACCAGGCGAGTTATAGGCCTAAATGGTAACTTATGAAAAAAAAAATCATCATAACCATTAATAATGTAAATGGTTTTAATCGATCTGTCTATGTAAGTAGTTTTAATCTATCTATCTATCTACTTCAATGCTCATTGTTCATCACCAACTGTGTAATAGATGGCCTGTTTTAATGTACGAACAATGAAATCAAATAGAAATTTCTCTTTTGTTAACCCGTGTTTCCTCCTTAAGCTGCTTTCCTTAAAATTGTCAATGACAAATGTTCACAATCATGTAGAAAATATGATGATAAATAACAAATAACAAATAAAAAAAAAACATATGAAAAGATGCCTTAAACATAAAAATGAACTGCAATTTACTTTTTGACAATTGCATTTTATCTTTGATGTGTGCTCATTCATGCATAACTTTTTCAGTTTTCATTTACTTACACTAACGTTGTAAATTACACTGCTGTAAATTTCCTCGTGAAAAAGTGGTTTTACATTAAATGAAGAGACATATTTTGCGATATGAATTGACAATATGAATAAATAAGTTACAGATTATGGAATTGAATTGTAAACAATGTTAACATAACAGTGAAAGGGCAATAAACCCACAAGGCGTCGTCCACAAGGCTCTAGTCCTATATACAGCAGTCCAAAGGGGACTAAAGCGGAAAACTTCGATACCCCCTCCCAAACTTAACCCTCTCATGACCCCCTGTCTACAAATTGTGCGTGAAGGTTACGATGAAAGATGAAACAAATTAGGAATACGTGACACAGAAATGGAAAATGACTGCTACCAGTGGAATTTTGTTTTTATGCGCCCTTCCTGTGCATGTGCCGCTCTAGTTTTATGCACGCCTTCTTTATGGCGTGTGAATTTGGTGATCACATTTTGAAATTTGTAGAATTTGATCAACAATTATATCCATCTGGTTGAGGCTCTGAGATTTCTAAGATTGGTTGTATTAATTTCACATTTTAATTTTTTTTACATAAATTAGGTGGGCAGTGCAACAAATTTGTGATGGCAAGGCATATCTGATTTGTACCTGATAATCCCAAGCCATTGTATAGACACCGCTTATCACTGGCATTCATTTTTTCTCATATAGAGTTGTTTTTACGTTTGAGAAATTAAAAAGGCAGAGGTTTTGGGGTACCTGACATCATGATTTCACGAAAATCGTTCTTAAAGGTTTAATATACAATAATAAAAAGCTTTTTTTCTCATAAGATGAACCTGTCTCAACCTGTGGTGGGTTCGCACATGAAGAACGGTTGGTTCGCCATATGACGAATATAGTCAATCAAAGACCTTTCATAGCCCTATTAATTGAAAAAGTTTTTTTTTTTTTTAATGAAGTGATAACTTTGAGACAACGACGACGTTCAGACGTTTGTCTTTCCAAAGACGGGCACGGCGTGACGCGACACCCATTTTGGCGTTAGAATCTTTAAATCAAAGTCAACATTATGGCATGTGCCTTTAGCCATTTTTTAAAGGAAGGACAAAATCAAGTGTATGCCTTATAAATATTTTTGATTTTCATCAAGAAATAATTTGTGCCATCTTGTGACTTTAAGAATTTCAATGATTCAGTGTCCGAGCATGTGTTACAATCGGTCAATCAACGTCTCATAAATTCTTCGATTTGTTTTACTGGTCATCTGGGTTGACCAATGACTCAAATACAAATGCGTGGATGTCTGCCAAACACACTTATGTCATACGCACATTTGTATCTATATAAATAATAATATCAGACACCTAGAGGGTGTCTCAGAAGGGGAAAGAAAGGAAATAGAAAGAGGGGGAAACAAAGATAAAGAGAGATTTATATAGACGGAGGGGGAGATATAAAGCGAGAGAAGCACACACACACACACACACACATACACACAAGGGGGAGACACACACACACACACACACACACACAAGGGGGGGAGACCCTGCTGGAAAGAACACACACATTCACAGTGTGAAACACACTGTGATTCACAGTGTGAATCACACACTTCTCCACAGTGTTAAATTGGGGCGTTTTCACAGTGTGAATCACACACTTCTCCACAGTGTTAAATTGGGGCGTTTTCACAGTGTGATTCACACTGTGACCACACTGTGAATGTGTGTGAACCACAATGTGAACCACACTGTGAACCACATTGTGAGCCACACTGTGAGCCACACTGTGACCACACTGAACCACACTGTGAACCACACTGTGAACCACATTGTGAGCCACACTGTGAGCCACACTGTGACCACACTGAACCACACTGTGAACCACACTGTGAACCACACTGTGAACCACACTGTGAGCCACACTGTGAACCACACTGTGAGCCACACTATGAACCACATTGTGAACCACACTGTGAACCACACTGTGAAAACGCCCCAATTTAACACTGTGAAGCAGACTTTCACAATGTGAAGCACAGTGTGAATCATAACAGATTCACATTTNGGGGGGAGACACACACACACATGGATGGAGGGAGAGAGAGAGCGAGAGAGGGGGAGACACATGCGGTGGGAGAGAGAGACACACACACACACACACACATACGGAGAGAGAGAGAGAGAGAGAGAGAGAGAGAAAGAGAGACATACATGTGGAACACAGACGGAGAGAGAAAGAAAGAGAGAGAGACACACAGACAGAGGGATAGGGGAAGAGAGAAAAGGGGGAGAAGGAGAGAGAGAGAGGGGGGGGAGAAAGAGAGAGAGAGGGAGAGAGAAAGATAGAGAGAAATTGAAACAAAAACACAGACGGACGAAGAGAGAGAGAGAGAGAGAGAGAGAGAGAGAGAGAGAAAGAGAGGGAGGGAGAGAACACAGGGGTTAAGAATTATCATTCTTGTTGAGCGTCTGATCTGATGGGGTCAACGACCTTTAGGTGAATAATTAGACAAGTGCATTGGTTTTAATTAGAGTTAACCTGGTTGGCCAGTCGACAAGCTGAAGATTGATTTGTTACAACTACTGGTACAACGAGTGTCCAGCCTTTCATCGATTGGTCTCGTCCTTCAGACTCGTTTTAACACAACATAGAGAGAGTAAGAGTTAAAAAAAAATATATTATTACGACCCGGGTAGAAAAAGCAAATTAAGTTATCTGTTTAGCTCTCCAAAGTCAATTTGGGGAACCCTTGCCCCTTGTCTTCCCAAAGTTTAACTCCATTATTGAATAAATAGATTTTCCGAAAGCGCCGCTGATGTTACGTAACATACATTTAGGACTGTAATTCACACTATCTTCTTTTCTTATACTGTATCTTCTTTTCAATTTTTCAATTTCAATTTCAATTTCAATTCATTTATTTTCGTATACTGTAATCCGCAAAATACAGTCCGACCAGCATTTGGCATTTCTTCACCTATATTGTAATATTTTGCCTAATGAGATAATTTTTACCAAAATGTGACTTAGCTATTCCCGCAGATTGGGAACATTGAAACATGAAGGTGTTGCCTAATACGGGCACAGAACTGCCAAAGTTTGGAGGTTAAAATAATTGCTACCAAGACACAAAAATCTTTTTCTAATATTCTAGAGACTATCCTTCACCATTTTATTTTTGTTTTTGTTGCGCCTGCAATTGTTTTTAGCAGTGGGGTCACACGAGCACGTGTACTATTCTCGTCTAGAAACACGACGCCTTAGATTGGCTATGACATCATGCGAACTGAAACAGGCCCAACGAAGGACACAGTGTACGTTCATTGGAAAATCTGCTCCCTGAAAGAGCTCCTTTTTGGATGAACCAAACGCAATTTTCCCAAAAAAAAAGAAGAATATAAATGAGTATAGATACTTGAATTTCTCAAGTTGTCCCGATTTTGATTCATAAAAAAGACCGAATTAATTCTACGTACAAACCAGCAGAAATTTACTCAGTGAAGTGCTTTTCAGTCTTTTTGGTGTAGATCACGACCCATTCATTTTTTTTTCATTACATCTAGAGAGCAAGTCTTAGATAGTGGAATTTTAATCATACACTACATTAGTCAAAAGAAGAGGTTTTAAAATCAATTTGCAAATTACATAATAAAAGATGGATACAAAAAATCGGGCGTAGTGTTTTAATATGGGCTTCATTTGCGGCACGGTAACATAAACCGAAACGTAAACACAGGTTAAAATATTCCACAGGATCACTATGTGCAACGTATTTTCAAGGAATATTTTTTTCAATGATGAAAGTGTAAAATTGCTGAATTCACAGACTACATCTCTGGGCCTCTGCACAGACCAAAGCGTCTGATTGGTTTCAAGTTGGTGCGAATCAGCGAAGCGTAAAATGATATGCACACTGTTATCTCATCGCCGCAAGGGCATGGCGTTTACGTTCGCTGACACAAGCAGGTGAACGCAATGAGTTGCAGCATTCTAGCGAGAATTTAACTAGTCTTATTTTCAAGGCTTTTCAAGTGGTAAAACTTATCTTTGCCGAGGCTGTCAGGGGCACTACAAATACTGCTTCTCCCGAGTTCGTGATTGTTTAATGCAAAGTAAGATGGGTATTAAAGCTCAGACAATATACAATCAAGACAAATAATATTAGCTGGTCCTTATTGGCTAAAGAATAATCATCGTCTCATAATTGTTCATAAAAAGTTTTTAAAAATGGTGCTTCATTCATAGATATATATTAGTGGTATTATTCAAAGCATGGACAGGATAAACCTGTAGTTTATTACTAGATCGTCACATATAACCTAACTAATTAAGGGGCTTTAATTTGATGAGTATCTTAAACGCAATACACTGCTATTGCTACAGGCCTATATACGGAGATAAATTCATCTCGGAAATGACGTTAGCTGGGAGTCAGCTGTATCAGAGTAAAATGACTCGTTTTCCGAGATTTTCTTATTGATGATGATGATGAATTTAGATTTAATTTTTTTTTTTTTTTTTTTTTGGGGGGGGGGGGCTCGCAATGCGCATCATCTGTCACAAAATTCGCATCCCATTTTGAAAAGTTTCGCGACATGGGTGCGTAATGAAAACGGGCGCTTATCACCTATCGTTGAACAAACCTCAAGACTCCCGTAGTATGAGGCTCAACCGCAAGCAAGACGGGCCTTGTGTTGTGGAGAGCTGGTTGGTAATTTTGCGGTTAAAATGAAACAGTTGTGTGGTGCCAAGAATAGTTAGATTTGTGTTTTCAATTCTAATGATAGATTAGATATCGTCAGACAATCCTCAGTACAATTAGCTATGACTCAAATAAGAGCTATCATTACAATTTAAGTTATTTCTATCATTATCATCTTTCATGGCAACCTACGATTATGATGTATAACAAATCTATAATAGGCCTATATCATTATATATATCCTCGCAATTAATTGAATTCAACATTAACTGTTTTCTCATTAATATTCCCATCCTCAATGTTCTCGTTCTTCTTAATCACCGTCATCAGTATCTAGGGTCCGCGGCAGAACAGGGGGGGGGTGGCTAGGGGCTGCAGACCACCCCTATATTATTATTCAGTTAATACATGTATGCTTGCAAGATTTTGTAAAAAAAATTATAATACACGTCCTTCTCAAAATTGTCCATAATGCGTGTCATTACTATCACCGTCATCATCATTTGTTCTCAATCACTGTACATAATTTTGATGATTTTAAACAATAAATGTTATCAAATTAATACATACAAAACTTCAACACTGGCATAAAATAATCGATTTTTTTTTCGAAGGCACCATTTATAATTTTATGCTACAACTTTAGCCACAACGTCACGTGTTTCGTTGCCTAATTACTGGAATGTTCCACCCCCCTCCCCCTTCCATCGTTCTAGACAAAAAAAATAAGACCTTTATCCCTCTGTCGAATAATTTTCCAATCAAAGCACTTGTCACAGACAATTAAGTGTGTAAATTGACGGCTATGTAATAACTATGAGGCGTCATCGAAATTTGCTCAACTATCTTAGCCTTGCGTTGTAGTAAGCATGTGGTAAAGTACATTGCCATTTCATGGTATGGGGGTTTGGGGAAAATATCTGGCACGGAATCAAGCCTTGACAGAGAATTAACTCAAATGTTCCAATTGCTTATTTCGGTGGAAAAACGTTGCTTTTTATCCGTGTTTCATAGATTCGACTGTATCGTGATGTAAGATTGAATAGCGACTAGAATGTATAGGGAGTGAGAAGAGTAAACAACATGGAAAAGGGCACTAAAACCCCAACTACACCCCATCTCCGAAGTGGCATGTTTTTGTGTATAAAAAATTGTAATTTTATAGTGGAGGCGCCGTGGTGTAGTGGTCATGACTCTCGCCTTTCAACCAGAGGGTCGCAGGTTCGAGTTCCACACAGGGCGTTAATTTCCTTCAGCAAGAAACTTATTCACAAAGCTGCTCTCTACCCAGGTGTGATTGGGGACCGGTAGGAGACAGCAGCACATTATCCGATATGATGTGAGCGCCTATTTGGCTGCCTAGATGCTGAGGCTTGAATTGCCATCCAGTGACCGGGTAATAATATCGGAAGCGCTTTGACCAGTCAATACTGACCGAAAAGGCGCTATATAAATCCGAAATATTATTATTATTATAGTCTAATTCATCCTCACTCATTTCGCGGACCCTACTACGCCAATATGTAAAAAAAAAAAAAAAAAAAAAAAAAAAAAAAATAAAAAAAAAAATCGCATTTGATGAAGGTAATGTTTACCATCTAAATGTGTCGCCTTTATTAACATCTTGTTTACCCCCCCCCCCCTTCGCCCTACAAATCCACTGGCTTTGTTTGAAACTATTTAGTATATCAAGCGCCGTAAAAAAAATATTTGTCTTCAGATGATGGATGGGGTGTTCAGGTGTCTGCCCCCCCCCCCTCCATCCCCAACGCCAGTAACCAAATAACAACAGCTGTTGCTTGTTTCTCTTGTAATTATTACTTACTTAAATTTTGTTTCATTGTTTGTTAAATTCTATTATTGATGTTTTGCAAAGTGCATAGATAATTTGTCAAATTGTTACGCGCTCTATGAACATAAGGTATTATTATCATAATTATTGTGTTTTATGAACAAGCCGTGATTTGGTAAAATGTAAGCACACACAAATCCCCTCCTTCCAAAATAAGTAGAGGAAATATCGGCTCGTAATTTTTAACACATATTGTATATTGTATATGGATGCTTGACTGAAATCCTGACAAAAACAATAATTTTCTCCTGGTTTGATCCTTTGCGTCAAATTCTCGAGGGTCACTCCATACGAGTTCAATACCCCCATAACTTTAACATATCGCAACACTGGAATTTGCTCAGTTATGGTTTTTAACACACAAAAATGATCTACGACATGTGGATAAGGTCTAATGGAATTGTACGGTTTGAAATTCATTATTTTCATTAGTAATTATATCTTGTATAAAAAAACGGTCTACAAAAAACAAAGAAAGGGTTTTAGAATGGTATTTTGGTAATTCAACCAAACACTCTTTGCAATGTACATTCAAAGGGTCGTCGGTTCGAAACCTCGTGAAGTTAGTTACTTTAGCAAAGAAAAAATAAATTACACTGTGCTGCATCCTGGTACCGGTATGAAGCAAACACACTTAAGTCAAATGATATTAGCTCTACACGTACCCTACTGGAATGCTTCTATTGGGAGTATTAATAACTTCTTCTTCTCCTCCTGCTTTTTTTGCTCTCCTTCTTCTTCTACCCCAATTTCTATACTTGTCCCTTTTCCCCTTTATCTTTTGGCAAGTCGGTCTAATGCATGATTTCAATAGGTAACCAAATTAAGGGCTCGACTCAGCAAGAATTTGACTGACTTAAATACGTTGCTAAATATACACTAATTTAGAACTATTTAATAATAAGCACAATAAATCTTCTTAATCAAATGAGATCAATAAAAACATATTTGGTATGACTTAATGACTTTCTGATATGTCAGAGGCTGGAACACAACCTTAACACTAGCATGCATGGAAACACAGCATTCGTCACGAAATTAAAGCCCAACCGCAAAATATTAAAATTGTTTGATTCATGATCGTAAAACTTATCGATCCTTGAAGAGGTATATTTCTCGCATATGCAAATGATTATTTCATTTATGAATTCCCCGTATTTGGGGTCGGAATTCCATTCCCATTGCCCGCAGAGACCATGTTATTTTTTTTATATGGAGACGGCACAATATCTCATAGGCATTAATATGAACAAATTTAACTTATACACAAGCGCTTTTTAGAAGAGCACCCCTTCACTTCCAAAGGGGGGGGGGGGGGAAATGGGTCAGTTCCAAACTTATTTGATCGGAGAAAACGTATGGGTTCCCTGCCCTTCCCTGAATCTTAGCTGTACAAACCATACGGATGAAAAGTATTTAAAAAAACGATGCAAAAGGCCCCCTCCCCCCCCCCCACCGTCGTCAGAAAATAGGTGTAACCCCCCCCCCCTGAAACAACGACCCTGTATACGTTTCAATATTTTTCTCTCTTCTTCTCCTTCTTCTTCTTCTCCTTCAATAATTGCTATAGCTGTCATTGACAAATTGCTTTTTGAAGTCACACAAGCCGTTTTGTGTACAATCATGACAATTGAAAAAGGTAAATACTTAAAAATCACTGTTAATTTCTATTTTTGTCTTAATTCTCTTCTTCCAATTGGCTAAATCAACATTTTAAGAAATTAAGAAATCAAAATCATGGTGTAAAAATGAATTGAATACGTTCTACTCAGGAATGAATCATTCTTGACTGATTTACGATGAACGCTTTTGGCATTCACTCCTCACAGACGTTAATGCAAGGAAGTTTCCATTTCATTGAAAATTGAATTCGGAACATGCGGTATTAGTTGGTGTAAATCGAGTCATTTTCTAGTCGGCCCAGATGTTCATGATGTCGTTTTGACAAATTTCTAATGACATAGATGGCGATGGAAAAACTTTTTGTAGGCCCACAATAGGTTAGTGGCTTAAACTCAGCTAGGTAGGGAGTGGATCCCCCATTTTTTGTTGGTGGGGGTGGTGTATATGATGACTCCCTAACTTAATACAGAGTCCACTTGAGGTTATCAAATGGAGCAATATTGCATCTTTTCGAATTTTCCACAGGATGTACCTTTTCGCGAAGGTTTGGTTTGCACACTTTGAGCACCCTTTTTAGTGTGTAAGATGCAGCATCTAATTTGCAGAGATCAAAATAGTTTTAGCTTCGCAAAGTTCCTCTACCGACTCTTTAAATTCCCCATTTAGATTTTAAGAATAAAAACAAAATCAGTCTTGTAAAAAGAAAAGAACCATTCTAAAATTCAATTTCATTGATCCATCGATATTTTTAATTTTGAAGTTGAAATGTGACAATGCGAATTGATGATTCATGAATTTTGTTTAGAGGTGGGTTTGATGTTGTCAAATGATATGTCCTGCTCAGATACCACAAATTATTTAGATCATATCTCCAAACCCATCAAGAAAACTCCAATCAAATTTTCATGAGAACAAGCTGTGGTTGAAGCAACTGTAGAGTGTTTCATTTACCAGTTTGTCATGTTTTTAGACTTACCATAATTATTTATTTTGTATCTAGACCCCTTGGAAGAACACAGGTATTTGATTTAATTCCCCTGAAATGGCAATCCAGTCAGTCTTACTAATTGCAAATTATTGTCTACACATGTAAATTGGTCTGATTTTGTGGTATGTTATATGCTACATGTCTTTTTATTGATTGGAAATAAAGTACAATACAATACAATACAATACAAAAATGTACAGTCCCACATCATTCATATAAGTGTCATTTTATTCCTATGATTGCATGTGAATCTATCATGATTTCTTTTAGCTGCACCGGAAAGACGAAGGTGTCCTGCATGTCATCGCCTGCAATCCCCCATCAAGGAGAGCAAACAGAGCCCCTGGTAATAGGCTTCTTATTCTACATCTAACGTTCTTGAACTCAATTAACATGCATGATTTCCAAAGCATGGCGAAAGAATTCGACTTTTAGTCGGGTGAAATGAAATATGATTTTCTGTTACAGAAGCATTTCAAAGTTGTAATATAATAAACGAGATATAATAACATTTATGAATTGTGCTATATTTTCACTGCAAATTTGTATTTACACGTCTAAACTTTATGAAACCACACTCTGATACGGTTCCACATTGATCAAGAGATTGATAGCACGGAAAATAATTCAGTTATATTATACGATAACACAAGCCTATATGAGTGCACATATAGCCAACATTATTATGTCAAGGTTAAAAAATTCATGTTACAGTCCATATGCTTAAAAATCTGCAGGGGAGATGCTTGGCTGATGCTGACAGGTGCGATCATCAAGCGCAAGTCAGATGAATGCAACATTGCCAACGGAACACTGTTGTCTCAAATATTTTAATCAATTTTCATATATAAAAATAAGCAAGTCCGGTCAATTGCTAAACTATAACCAATTAGATAAAAACTAATGTTTTCAATTGACGTCAACAATGTCCAGGGAGTGATAACTTTTTTGCGAAAAAAAAAGTGAAATAACACAAGATACTGGATATAACAGTATAGCCTATCATATAGAATGCAGTGTTAATTTTTTTTTGAAAGAGTTGTCACTATTCGGAACTTTGTTTTTAGCGTTTAGAGTGAAGTAAAATTTACATTATTTCCACAATTACCAAAATGGCAGGTTCAATATTAGGATATTGGTACAGTTAGACAACAGTTGGACTACAATACTCATTGGTTAAACACTTCGGGGATACCACATTTGAGAAAAGTTTTCGAGAGTTACAAACACAATGTTAAAAGGAAATAGTGACATTGAAGAGGACAAATGAAAACGAAAGAAAATGGCGTGAAGGAATGAAGATGTATGCTAGCATGGCAGGCATCTGATCGGACATAACAAAAATTTCACCAAAGCCTACACGAAAGTGGAATATGAATCCGGCCTAATGCCAAATACTTAACTCAATTACATTGGGATCACGAACGAAATATGTAGAATTATTGCGGATCCCACGCAACTTAAAGGGGCACCTCACTCTTTTAGATTTAAACGAGTGAAAAGTTTACGAATTACAGGTTTAAGGCTCTTGTAAATCATGTTCAAATTCCTTGGTTGTTTGAATGGTCTATTTCTACTTAAGAAAGGTATTAAGAATTAACTGAAAAATGTGACCCTACCCGCTCCCGCATTAAAATAGTTCGTCAATGAGAGAAACAATGAAATTGATTAAGATTATTTTTCTGGAACATATCCTTTTTAGTGAATTCTATTCAAGATATGAGACACTGAATTACATTGATTTACTGGAAATTTACTAAGTTACAAATTACTAAAACTTGACGTATGTTTCAAAAGCAATTCATGTTCGACGATGCCCAAATAATGTGTACTAACTCTATTAATCTGTGTTACATTTATTTTCCGACTGATATACTGTATCGATTTGTATTTTGTTGGAAATGATGAATAAAAATGAAATGAAATAAAAATGAAAAAGATAATGCACTCGGCTCCACCTAACCTAAAGTATGCCATTGATGCTATTGTATTTTTTTATGATTGCAAAATTGTCATAATATGTACATAAAACTAACTAAAAACGTAAAATGACCCCTTCACTATTAACGTAGTAGATATTCCATGGTTAGAGATAAACTATTACACTATCCTACTTGTAAATACAAATAGTTTTATTTAATCCTCCTATTATATCTCATACACAATGATCATATTACATTTACACGCGATCTATTTAAATAAATTATTCACATTGATGTTATGAGCCGTCTTTAATATTCAGTGAGAGCAATATCGAATGGGCGGTCTGCTCAACGCAGAAGCGCAAATTTCACATCCAGCCCGCCTTCGAAACTTAAATCCTTAAATTGTGGGAGGGGATTAGCTTTATCCCACGGATCATCCAAACTAGATCCATTAATCTACCTACAGGTTCAGGGGCAGTGACACGAGTGAAATGGAATTCTTTCTTGATGTACTCTGGGGTTGTAGGCGGCAACAAGAATACATAGTTAGGGTTTGATTCTTAAATTTTCATATTTCAATTTCCTTGACATTTTTGACAAATTTTTCGTCAAAAGTAATTAGCATTATAACCATGTGTTTATATCCATCTTCAAATTAACAAAATGGGTATGTTATCCCTTTCTCTCCCTTTCTCTCCCCTTCTCTTTATTTCTCTTCCTTTCACTCTTTCTCTCTCTCTCTCTCTCTCTCTCTCTCTACTGGTTCGTGCCCCTTTTCTGATCCTCAACTCTGCCTCTGTATGTATCTCGCCTTTTGTACCTCTCACTCTCTTCTGCCAATCACACAATGTGTGTAATCAAAAAATATGTGATGTAGAACTAATGAAAAAGTGGTATGTGGGTTCAAATGCCAGAAACTGAAAACGATTTCTGTGTACTTTTACTGTTTCTCGAAGGGATGCAACGCGGAGATGCAAGTTTACTCGATTACGTAACTATCTTTAGTAGATGTAGAAGTATGATAATACAACCAGATGATCGATGTCAGCGTAATGTAGCTATCAGCGTAATATAGCTATTTTTTATATGTCTTTTTAAGCAGCGCTTTGTATCCTCTGGAAAAAGCGCTATATAAATTAAATTATTAGTAGTATTATTATTATTATTATGTATTCTGGTATGAGTTCACTTTAGGAGATTCTTGAACTCTAGGAGAATCTTGCCTGCATTCTGTGAGGCTCACACGAACATCATCTATCACCAGCATCATCATCATCATCATCATCATCATCATCATCATCATCATTATCATCATTGTTATCATCATCATTATCAGCATCATCATCATCATCATCATCATCATCATCATCATCATCATCATCATCATCATCATCATCACATTACCACTTGCAACAACAACATCATCGACATCAAAATCATCCTCCTCCTCACCCTAATAATTACTAACGCCGCAATCACTTCTACCAACATCATTATTATCATAATCATGGCCATCATAATCATCATCATCATCATCATCATCATCATCAACATCATCGTCACCTCCACCACAACAACCATTATGACCACCATCACCACCATCATAATCATCATCATCATCATCATCATCATCATCATCATCATCATTACCACCATTGCCATCATAATCATCATTATCATCACTTTGTACAACTATCATCACCAACACCATCATCATCATCATCATAACCTTCAGATCATCACCACTGTCAGCATCATCATCGTCATCATCATCACCGTGATTACCACCAATGCCACAATCACAACCTCCCGCAGCATTGTTGTTGTTGTTGTTCTGTTGGTTTTAACGGCGCTTCATGTATGAATATTTGCGCCATCATCACCACCATTCCCGTTACCATCACCAATTACCGCCATGAACACCATAATCATCATCATCATCATCATCATCATCATCATCATCGTCGTCGTCATTACATCATGATCAACACCACCGTCATCATCAATATCATCATTATCATCAACATCATCATCATCACCACCACCACCTGCACCACCACCACCACCACCACCATCATCAATATTATCTTACCTTCTTTGACAATGTTATGTCTATGTGATTCGTTCGTCATGCTGCAGTTCCACCTCTCATTCGTGAACTGTTGCCGACACTCGGTGAGACTGAGGCGCAGAGCATTAAACATCATCATCGCCGTCGCCATAATTATCATCATCACCATCACCAACACCACCGCCAATCCACCATCTTTATGATCTTACCTTTCTTAACAATGTTATGTCTATGTGCTTCGTTCGTCATACTGCAGTTTCATCTCGAACTGTTGCCGACATTCGGTGAGACTCAGATGCAGAGGATTTAACATCATCATTACCATCACCATCAACACCATCGTCATATCATCATCATTATAGACATATTCATATTTATATTCATCATCATCACTATCGTCATCATCATCACCATCATCATCCTCATCACCATCATCCTCATCGTTGTCGTCGTCATCATCATCATCATCATCATCACCACCATCATCATCATCATCACCCCCACCACCACCACCGGCACCACCACCACCACCATCATTATAACCTTACCTTCTTTGACAATGCTATGTCTACACTTGGCGAGACTCAGGCCCAAAGGATTCAAAATCATCATCATAATCATCATCATCATCATCATCATCATCAACACCATCGCCATCATCATCACTACCACCACCAATACCACCATCATCTTAATCTTACCTTCTTTGACAATGTTATGTCTATGTGCTTCGTTCGTCATACTGCAGTTCCATCTCTCATTCTTGAACTGTTGCCGACACTCGGTGAGACTCAGGCGCAGAGCATCTAAGAGGACCAGCACCATTCCCTCATCTCTATTGCACAGTTTCTGCTGTTTCTTGGTGAGAAAGAGGCTCTTACAATCGTGAGCCATCCTGTCCAGTGAGATCCGACTTGTACTGGCCAGGCTGCAAAGAGGAAATAATTTTATGGAAATTATGGTGAAATAAGAATAATGAAGATGTTCGTACAGTCGCGAGCCACGCTGTCTAGTGAGATCCGACCATATAGACCTCTATGGATCCCACTTGTACTGACCAGGCTGTATGGAAAGAAATCATATGAAAATTATTGTGAAATAAGATTAAGAAAGAGGATCTTATGATCATGAGCCACGTCTTCTTCGGCAATGGAAAGGTTATGGGTTAGGGTTAGGGTTAGGGATTGGTTTAGAGATTGAAGTTTTAAGTAGAGGATCGCTGTCTAAAAGGTGCCATTTTTGCAGTAGTTCGTGACGAAATGTTTGTGACTTAAATTCTGAGTCCCGTGGTCGCCAAGTTTGCGTCCCGAATGACGAACTTTGGGTCCCAGATCGTGAAATATGCGTATCAAATCGCAATCTGACTTACTGGCAAAATCCACAACGAATGTTGTCAAGCATATTTTAGAGCCACTACAAAATTATGTGAACCATATCACAATGAACATGATATGCAAAGAGTCTGGAGTTCGTTTCCGACCCAGAAAACAAAAACGGTGATATCCTGAATTGATTATAAATCCTTCTCAATTGTATGATTTATATAGAAGAAAACGATTTCATGAGAAATGGATCATTTTGATTGAAATATCTAGGTCAACAGTTATTAAATATTTACGAAAGAACTCTCACTGAAAGGTTAGCTGGAGGTTATTATTAAAAAAAAAAAAATAAGATAATATACAATACAATACAAAAAGTTCTTATATAGCGCTTTTTCAAAATATATGGTGCAAAGCGCTTAAAACAAAATATATACAATTATAGAAGATAACATACACAATTAACATAAACATATGCCAAGGAAGGAACAAAGAATAATGGATGATAACAAATGGTGGCAAGCGGGGATTACACAAACAGGTGAGTTTTGAGATAATTTTTGAAAGATGGTAGTGAATTAGCAGTTTTTACAAAGTTTGGTAGATCATTCCAAGATTTTGGAGCAGTCGCAATGAATGCCCGCTTGCCAGCGTTTGTTCGACACCTTGGGATATTTAGAACAGTGCGATTATTAGATCTGAAGTTATAGCTAGACTGACGAACATGAACAAGATTTGTGAGATAAGATGGAGATTGTCCGTTTAATGACTTATAAACAAGGGTAGATGTTTTGAATCGAATCCGTTTTTCAATGGGAAGCCAGTGGAGAGATGTATCATGTTCAACAAATATAATGTCTTGAATGGTTGGTTTGCTTTCACCCCATTAGCTTGCGTTTTGATGCTGCTAAATTGAGTCCACATTCTACGTATTTCGTTCGCTTGGAAAAACGTATTCAAGTAAAAATGGTGTCTAGCATTAACCAGTTAACACAACGTTCTATGCTTGTAACATCCGAATAAATGGGTACATGTGTACAAACAAACTTCGTATGCACGTAGGCTATGTAATGACGATAATTATAGTTCTGATATTTTTTGGCTTGTGGCATATCGAAGAAAATTTCAAGTTTCTCGTCCAGATCTTGACTGCTACTGGATCAAATTCGACACATTTTCTTCAAAAATGTGTTTCATTTATAAATTTATATTCTTCATGTACTTCAGAGACTCTAAACAAAGGAAATATATATCAAATCTACCAACGCAATGGTTTATATCCCCATTGTTAATGTTATGGGGCCCAAAATACGGAAGAAAGGGTGAACAATTTTGAATTATTTATATTCAGCCTACACTCTCTGAAAAAATTAAAACACCACTACACACAAACAGAACAAAGATGTAATAATTTACTGCTGCCCTATGTCCCACAAAGCATACGGAGGATGGGTAAAGATAACAATGCTCGAATAGTTGAGTAAAATATAGGCCTACACATTGTTATCCACTTCTTTTATTATGACATCATCACGGCTCCTCTCGAGAATACCGAGAGAAAACTATTTGCTCACAATAGCAATAACCCTTACACAAATAAATAGCAAACACTTTCCCATATATCAAAGATTTAATGGGGTTGTCAAATATGCCGAATGGGGTGGAAGTGCAAGTTCGGGAATCGGTAGTGAAACGAAACAGGGGCTACTCCACATGGAACGGCGTTCCCACTTTGCTGAGTTAAGCCAGGCCGACACTTGCAAGACTTTGTCTCACGCATTGCCACGACTCGCAAACTGGTCGTGAAGTGTGCGCAAACTCGTCGTGACTGCGTGCCATATTGGGACGAGAATTTTGAAATGTTCATAATTTTGGTCACGACAAAATTTCGCGACCGGTTGGTGAACTATACGCAAACTGTTAGTAAACTCGTCGGGACGATGCGGGATGATGCGTGCCAATGGGTTGCGATGCAAGTCATGCCACGACTGTCACGTATACTGCCACAAATAGCCTCCTTGTCATCCATACCAAGTGTCGGTGTTATCCCGGATACATTGCAGAATCACGACACCGTCCGAATTGCCCAAACTCGCCGTGCCAATGTGGTAAGTGCGTAAACTATGCGAAAACCATTCGCAAGCTATGATTGAACTTGTCTTGTTAGTTATTGTCAATATGGACACAGATGGGCACCCATTCGTGAACCTTTCGTAGACTTGTAGTGAACTGTGCGTGAACAAGTCGTGAACACTGCGGGAGCCTCCCAGTTCGTGCAAAAGTCGAGCAAGTGTCAGCTTGTTTTAACAATTGAATCCAATGGAATCAAATTTCGATACAGTACTTGCTGCTATGTCTGGCAAGCCTCCGATAAGTTTACAGGTTATCAACAGCACAATTTGTATAAAGAGAATGCATGATATTTACATCTTTTAGTGAACACGCCTATTAGACAATGATTTCAAGGGCCATTCTATCTAAATATTTTTATTTAATTTATCAGAATATGGTTTCCAAATGATTAGTTAAATTATTTTTTAGTTCAGATTCTGCTGGATCAGCTCGGGCATCTCATTTACACCAATTTATTTGAGATCTTCATCTGCGCATTCACCGTGGATGGGTGATTAACGGCACCCCTTTGTAGGCCCTCCCTTCCTGACGTATATGACCTGTGGGTTTTACGACGTATTATTCCACTACCCGATTGCTCAGTGAACAAAAGGATACATGAGAGTGGGATCAATTTCAAGTTCAGACACCTATTGGCAGTCAGAATTATGCTAGTCTACTCATTCTGACACACTGGTGGCAGCGGTGGGATTTGTAGGATTCGTATACATAGATAGCATATTCTGATTCACTTTATCGCTATATATGATATAGGAACTGTTATAACCAGTTTAATGGAAACGTGATATTGACACTTGGTGAAGTATTTAAGCCATTTTCTATTTAGTGTAGACGCATTTGAAGGCAGTTTTCAGTTCAGTTCAATAAATTTTTCATTTCCAATCATTTCCCAGGCAACATGTTTTGGGAATGCACGTTTTGTTCAGCAGAGGATTAATCTGTGAACTACATTGGGAAGTGACGGTCACGTTGGACAAGCTTCGGATCGCCAGACAAATCTTCAAGACGTTCAACACACTAATGTAGACGTCGAGATGAGAACATTAATGTTCAGACCAGCTGCGCAGTGACCTTATCTCGATCCCGAGCTACCGTCCACTAACTTCGAAAGCCCTCCAGCACGGGATCACGCCTCTGACGTCTTTAAGCAGAAGGCATGGAAATTTAATCCGCAAACCCGTTAATAAATGCTGACCATACCTTCCACAAAGAAAATTTAAGGACTGCGTGTTTCGAAAAGGAGACTACTCATTTGACGAGAGAAAAAATGGGGTTAGTTAAGACAGATAGAGGGCGTAACTGGATACAAAATCTTAACACGAAAGGACAATCGCAAAGTCGCAATGAAAATGTTGGCAAGCATTCCGAAACGCGGTCGAATTTCTCGTAATGAATGGCAATATTGCTTTTAGTGTTAAGTCATTTCACCCGAGTCATTCAAGTCACACTGTCCCGTCATTGACACCTTAAATATTATTCAAAAGATAATCAGAAAAGAATTCATGCCGCGAGACAGTGTCTACACAATACAGCAACCTTGTCAAAGCACCTTGTCAAAGCAGTGTATCTGTATGCAGTCTGCTCAAGAAACATGCCCCCAAAATGGAGGTATCATTAGGAAGAAAGTCTCCGTTGAGAGTAAGCACGTGTCTTTTAAAACATGAGGTTTATTTAAAAAGAAAAGAATTCCCCCCAAAACGCTCATATTTTCTACGTTCTAATTTGATAGGGGAAAGATGTATGAAAGAAAAGGAGAGAGGAGGAGGAGGAGGAGGAGGAGGAGAAGAAAAAGGATGAAGAAGATATAGAATGGGAGGAGGAAAAAAAAAGAAGAAAGAGAAAGGAAGAAAAGGGGAAAGAATAAGAGGAAGAAGAAGAAGAAAAAGATGATGATGATGATGATGATGATGATGAAGAAGAAGAAGAAAAATGGGAAGAAGAAGAAGAAGAAGATGAAGAAGGAGGATAAGAATAAGAAGCATTGTGATGCCCATTAGCTCACTGTGATTCAATTTTGCCCCAACTTGATGAAATCAAAATACTTGGAAATTAATAATCGAAAAGAAAAACAAGACAGGCCAAAAATATAAAATATTCACACTCTTATGTTATTCCACTTCCCAAAAAGGTAACAAAATTTGGCGGGAAATTGTATCGATGACATACAAGTAGTTTCTGATGTTATTGTCCCTCCCTTTCCCGGATGTTCATTTCCCTTAACATGCTCGGGAAAGGCACGAGGGATCGCATTCGTTCGACTAATGTTCAATATTAGACGGTTAAGAATCGGAGCATTAAAAGCAAAAAAGATAGTTTGATCGTCCCTGCTATATCCTATGGCTAGTCTGTATTCAAATATTAAAATAAGGTCACACGTCTCCTATCAAGTTCAAGCGTTATCCACACAAACTTTCGACCAATCAGAAGCAATATTTCGCATGTCCCAAAAACCCGCTACTGATTGGCTTCGCAATGTGCATTCAATGAATCATTACAACCAATCACAAAAATGCCACTCATTCTATATCTTACACTCCCATTCACACTAAGCCGGTGAACAGCCAGTGACAAACCGGTGAATTACCAATTGTTCCTACTCTAATATAGCAAGCCTACTGTTTCCCGGTCAATTTCAATTGTCCTGATCTATTGTCTGATACGGCTAGAAATAAACACCGGTGTTTATCCGGTTGTTCTCCGTATAAGGGTGAATGAGGTAGAATTGTCCACGTCCAGAAGCTTATCAGAGGCTTTCCCGACATAACAGCAAATAATGTATGTATACTGGAAACCACATAACTACGTTCGTTGGCAATAAACTTGCATTAATTTAAATATATTTGATAACCGGCATATCCACCGGTTAAGAAGCTCACCCTCTAACGCATGTGTAACAGGGGGTATATACATTGGCTTGAACTATGTCGATTTGAATCATTGCGATTAAGTCGGATTAAATCCTTCCTTCTAATCATCGCTTTACAATCATGTTCTCACGTTTTCCGGATATTTCTCACCTTGTTCGCGATAGGGGCTTGTTTCCGACCAGTTGTCATCTGAATTTCCGCTTTGATTCTCTTTCAACCCCCTTGTCTGACGTGCGAAGGATCTTTAAGACAAGTGCGTGAGATTTGTCTCAATGTTTAATTAATAAGTGGAATGGAGTGCTAACTTGGCGTCACGAAATCACATCTTCTATAAAGTAGTTTTAGTTAGGAGTTCATTAAAGTCGAGGGGTTGAAAGGACACAAAGAACACGACCCTGTTCCGATTAAACCATTTGTTGATGTGGTTTCTCATGTCGCGGCGAATGCTTGAGGTCAATCTAAAACTCGCCAGAGTTTATGAAACTTTTTAAAGGGCTGGTCAAAAGAAAGTTCATCAATACTTTGTCTCTGTCTTTAATTTACCTCTCTTTAACTTTATAAATCGTTTTAAGTGGAGCAAAGGATAATTGCAGATCATCATCCTATAAGATTTATATTCATTGAACGAACGTGATTTGATTGTAATTGAACATCATCTTGACATACTTAGACCCAATTTTCTCGTACTAAAATGAAAAAAAAAATGTTACGCTAACTATTTAAATTGTCTGGAAAATTTGAGCTCAAAGAAAATGGTCCAGAGGTCGGATAACGTGTAAAGGAAATGTATAATTACCTGTATTTTTTAAGAGAGAAAAAAGTTAGACACAAAATTTCATGGAGTCGAGGGAATTATTTTGGTATAGATCGTAAATTTCAAGAGCTCTTCTTACCTTCCTAATTTTTTTTATCATCATATTTTGCACGTACCATTAAATCCCTTTCTATTAGAGTAATTATATCATTGTTTGGTTATCATTATTAAGAGCAAAATTGAATTATACATCAGTACAAATGTCAAATATATAATTCTGATTTCGTTTGCAATGGTATATTACACATAAGCTACAAAAAGTATTTTCTTTTCTCTATTGACTGCTTGTATGTTCTAATGCAAATGCAAATTGTGTGCACATTTACATGATAGGAATGTTGATCGCTTGAAAACTGGCCCGATCTTGTCCAACATAACAACAAATTGAATTCCGAATCACACTTTTCATGTGTCACTCATATAAAATAATTGTTAATCAAGTATAAATACAAGAAACTGTACCAAAAAGTACCAAATTATAACGGACACTCCTGCCAGATCCCGTAATTCGAAAAATGGGTCCGGTTGATCTTGACCAAAAAGATGTTATTGAAAAGGAACAAAAAATAGATAAAATGAAATCATTAAAGAAAAATACAGTGGAACGTAGGACTCAGACTGCTGAGCGGTATCGCTCTTCCCCAACAACGGTGGAATGGTTGACTTGGACAATGGAACGAGCCGATTTAGACCATAGACAATGTCGGACTCAAACAGTGGAATGTTATACTGAGATAATTGATCGGGAAGATCTTGTCCATAGGCAGTGGAACGTTGGGCTCAGACAGTAGTACGTTGGACTGGGACAATGGATTGGGCAGAGCTTGCCCATAAGCAGTGGAACGTTGGACTCATACAGTGGAACGTTGGACTTGACAATGGAACGTTGGACTCAGACAGAGGGACGTTGGACGGGGACAATGGATCGAACAGATCTTGCCCATAAGCAGTAAAATGTCGGACTCAGACAGTGGGACGTTGATCTCATACAGTGGAACGTTGGACTTAGACAATGGAACGTTGGTTTCGGACAGTGGGACTTTGGGCTCAGAAAATGGGACGTTGGTCTCGGACAATGGCTCGGGAAGATCTTGACCAGACAGTGGGACGTTGAACTCATACAGTGGAACATTGGACTCGGACAGTGAAACGTTGGACTCGGACAATAAAGCGTTGGACTCATGACAGAGGGACGTTGGACTGGGACAATGTATCGAACAGATCTTGCCCATAGGTAGTGGAACATTAGACTCAGACAGTGGGACGTTGAACTCAGACAGTGGGACGTTGGACTCAGACAGTGGAACATTAGACTCAGACAGTGGGACGTTGGACTCAGACAGTGGAACGTTGGACTCAGACAGTGGAACATTAGACTCAGACAGTGGGACGTTGGACTCATACAGTGGGGCGTTGGACTCGGACAGCGGAACGTTGGACTCATACAGTGGCACGTTGGACTCATACAGAGGAACGTTGGACTCGAACAGTGGGCGTTGGACTCATAGAGACGAACGTCAGACTCAGACAGAGGAACGTCAGACTGGGATAATGCATGGATTTGACAGAGCTTGTCCAGAAGCAATGGAACGTCCTCCTTTTGACTGGGACAATGGATTGCTAGGATATTGTCCATAAGCAGTGAAATGTCGGATTTTGAACTGGGACAATGAATCGGGAAGAAATTGTCCATAAGCAGTACAACGTCGACCCTTGGACTGGGACATTGGATTGGGCTGCAGAGCTTGCCCATAAGCAGTGGAACGTCGGACTTTGGACTGGGGAAATGGATCGGGAAGTTGGACAGTGGGACGTCAGACTCAGACAGTGGAACGTTGGACTCAGACAGTGGAATGATGGACTGGGACAATGGCTCGGGCAGATCTTGACCATATGCAGTGGAACGTCGGACTTTGGACTGGGGAAATGGATCGGGAAGTTGGACAGTGGGACGTCAGACTCAGACAGTGGAACGTTGGACTCATACAGTGGAATGATGGACTGGGACAATGGCTCGGGCAAATCTTGACCATATGCAGTGGAACGCCGGAGTCAGACAGTGGGACGTTGGATTTGGATAGTGTGACGTTGGACTGAAACAGTTGAACCCTGGACTCATACAATGGAACGTTGGAATGTGACAATAGCTCGGGTATCATCTTGACCATTAGCAGAGGAACGTCGGCCTCAGACAGTGGGACGATGGACTCAAGACAATGGGACGTTGGACTGGGACAATAGGTCGAGCAGATCTTGACCATAAGCAGTGGAACGTCGAACTCAGACAGTTGAACGTTGAGGTGAGACAATGGATGGGGAAGATCTTGTCCATAAGCAGTGAAACGTTGGACTCAGACAGTAGAACGTTGGACTCAGACAGTGGAACGTTGGACTCAGACAGTAGAACGTTGGACTCAGACAGTGGAACGTTGGATTCAGACAGTGGAACGTTGGACTCAGACAGTGGAACGTTGGGCTCAGACAGTAGAACGTCGGACTCAGATAGTGGAACGTCGGACTCAGATAGTGGAACGTCGAACTCAGATAGTGGAACGTTGGACTCAAATAGTGGAAAGTCGGACTCAGTCAATGGATCGCGCAGATCTTGAACATAGAAAGTGGAACGTCAGACTTCGAAAATAAAACGGATCTGGTCGAGCTTGTCCGGCAGAGCATTGTAACGTCGGTTATGGGTTACGGATCAGGCGTAGAATGTGTTGTTCCAAGTGCAGTCCTTGCTTATGGCTGGCGCCTGTGATATCATTGTTGTGATTCATAAAATTGTAACCATGCTCTACCTCGTGTGCCCATACATCCACAGAACAACTTTGTGTACGTTGCATGAGTAAGACATCAACAACAAACAACATGTGTAGAATTTAATTACAGTGTTATGTCGTGACTAGTCAAACACACACACAAGTTATTGGCAACTCATCTTAAGTAATACGAAGAAGTGCACATGTAGAGCAAAATGTTATTTTAGAGGAAGTTCATAGTGTGTTGATAAAAAATCTGGGATATCTCAAAAAACATTTATTAAAATTGATTATTTCAAATACATTTTTTTTTTAGATAAAAGAGAATTCTGGGAGATTCCAAAAACCTGTGCTCTAAATTTAGTGTAAAGTTTAAGTCTACTTTGATTTATATTTATCCCGTCTTTATCCCCAAACGTTGTAACTTATGTTGGAAAGTGTCCAATAGACAGTAGTTACGTCAAAAATAAAATAGCTGGCCAATATTTGTACAAAAAGTCACGCGTCTCATACATACTTCCCGATATAACTAATGCATTACTAGGAAACTTATTGATCACTATTAGTTATTCATATAGACATATAATATCTGTAAATGATCAAGTGCAACAAAGTGTAATCCATTTTGCACATTCGTGGTTCAAGTTATTGAATGATGTCTCTTGCTCCAACACAATTAAGTGACCTCTTGCTTGTGAATTTCCAAGAAATAATACCCCTATTTCTATCCTCAACAAACAATTGGGATCAATGTAAAGAATGAATGAGTAATCAGGGATTATGTAATGAGACTGCTTGTTATTTCTTTCTCCTGTATGATATGTTATTTCCCACCTTTTCCAAAATTTTCTCCATAGTCTAGCCCAATTCGTGACGATTTCAAAGGCGATGCCCTATCAGGTTTGGGAAATGCACATCTCAGTTGCTCACAAACTCGACAGCTGCTCAGCGCCATGCAATGCACTTTTCAGGGACGTTCACTCGGCTCACATTTTTCTCGTTTTACTAGTGTTCCATTTATAATTATCTGTGCATTGTTTTAAAAATGACGGCAAGTAAAAGTGTATATTTGATACTTTTTATAATTTTCCATTCATTTTGATTCATTTGGTGTTTTTTTTATCACATCATTCATTTATTTGTAATGTGTTTTACGGTATCATTTTCAATTGCAGTAAAATCAACCTATTTTGATATGAAATCGAAATCAAGTACATCTTCACTGTAACAGTCCTACTAATTCTGTGATATCTCACAAGGTATTCCAACAGTGCAGTGCTTTCACAAAGGTAGCCAAAGGGTATTATTTCACGAAAACAAATAAATCCCGACAATACAAAGGACATTCTATTAAACTGCATGTTAATTCTTTATACATAATAATCAATTGAAATGAAATTGTCACCGGTTTTGGGCAACACTACATTTTGGTGAAAACATGGACGATACGCATTAATCTTATTTATTCCCTTTTGTCTAATTAGTTCAGAATTATCATTTCCTTCTTACAAGTGACCACCTTTAATAATTCATTCAAAACATTGCGCATCATGTTTGGGTATAAATGTTATTGACCTCCGTTCATTAGGGTATCGTGACGTAAGTGTGGGTGAACTCACAAGGAGGGATTAGTCTTAATTGCTTGGGTTGAGATGAGGGGAATGACTTACATTAAGTACAATTGCACTGCCCTGATTATATGGTTAATCTAGATATGAACAAAATATTATATCTGGGGACATCACAGATGGCAATGTTCCAATTACATATCTCGACATGTAACTATACAGTCTCAAAATATAAAATACATCGAATCTATTGACAAAGCAATATAATTTATCTGAAGATAGGAAAGAGTAGGGATTTGAAACAAGGCAAAAGGGGAATCATATGTTTTAATTATATCTTTATTCCAAAACGAAACCTTCTTCTTTAAAACAGATAATTTCTGATTTTACCGCACTCTGAAAATTGTCCACCAAAGTTGCGGATCACTGATCCCTAAATTTACTGACCGCCTTAGGCTATGGAAGAAACTTCTATACCCCACCCTTATATGTTGGAGACTTTTATTTTACATTTACTAATGGTTGGTAGCCATATCACCCTTACTCAAATATATAATTTCTTTCCCCTTACTGAAATATGATTACTCTATTCAAATTAAGATTTTCTTATTCTCACTAAATGGCCTCCATCCGTACCCTTATTAAATTTTAAGAGATCCCTATACCCTCTTCGAATATTACAGATCTCCTTACCCTTACTAAATGTTGAAGAGCTACTTGCCTTAACTAAAAGTAGGAAACATCCTTACCCTAACTAAAAGTTGGCGACTTCCTTATCCATACGTAATGTTTTGGAAACCTCCTTACCCTTACTTAAAGTTGGAGACCTCCTTACCCTTACTAAAAGTTGGAACCCTCCTTACCCTTACTAAAAGTTGTAGACCTCCTTACCCTTACTTTAAGCTGGAACCCTCCTTACCCTTACTTAAAGTTGGAACCCTCTTTACCCTTACTAAAAGTTGAAGACCTCCTTACCCTTACTAAAAGTTGGAGACCTCCGTATCCTTACTAAAAGTTTGAGACCTCCTTGCCCTTACTTAAAGTTTGAGACCTCCTTACCCTTACTAAAAGTTGGAGACCTCCTTACCCTTACTAAAAGTTGGAGACCTCCTTATCCTTACTAAAAGTTAGAGACCTCCTTACCCTTACTTAAAGTTGGAGACCTCCTTACCCTTACTTAAAGTTGGAACCCTCCTTACCCTTACTTAAAGTTGGAACCCTCCTTACCCTTACTTAAAGTTGGAGACCTCCTTACCCTTACTAAAAGTTGGAGACCTCCATACCCTTACTAAAAGTTGGAGACCTCCTTACCCTTACTAAGAGTTGAAGACCTCCTTACCCTTGGAGAACTCCTTACTCGTAATAAATGGCGGAGGCCTCCTTACCCTTATGCCTACTTAATGTTTTGGAAACGACCTTACCAATTCTTAATGTTGAAGACGCCATTGCCCTTACTCTAATTTGGAACCTCCGTGCCCTTGTAGAAATGCTAAAGATCCAATTATTATTATTCGAATGTTAGTGATTCTCCTTACCGTCATTAAACCTTTGAGAACTCAGCACATTGCCCTAATAGCTGTTCGTTTACCGTTCTAAATGTTTTATTTTATGCTTTATGTTTACCAAATGTTGGAGACCCTACCCTATAAACATTGAAGATTCCTTCTTATTCAGCGGATATATTTCGTAGCAGAATAAACACAGAAGGAGCTTTTATTTCGTGTGTCTGCTCGACACGTTAGGAGGGTCTAAATGAAGAATTGCTTATTTCATCCATTCCCTTTGTCTGTAATGTTCATAGTGTGACGCTCATTGCGATGTATCAGAGGCACCTCAAACAAGGTTGGACAGACACAAACCGGATATGGAGGTTTCCGGTGAGCCACACGTACTTTACGCAGGAGTTCAAACTGCATTTGATGGCCTTTGGATGATGACTGGCGCAACTTGGGCGAGTTCGTCAAAGCATTGATGGTACGATTGAGAACGAATCATTTTTGTGTGCCGCGTGGCTGTATAATTATGGTGAGGGTAGGGTTGGTGGCGGGAGAGTGGATGTCAACGCTGGAGTGAGAGGAAATCGACCAACTAAACCTCCGTATAATCCACAACATGCAAAGTATGCAAAGTACCTTGTAAAAGCGTCCAAGTGCATTTTCCATCACATATTTTTAAATCTCATGGTAAAATAACAAGATTGAATTAATCGAGTTACATTAATGATGTCCCAGCAAAAATCAGCTCTTTTAATATAGTTCTAAGTCTGATAAAAAGTGGCCATTTTTTCCTTCAACGCCATAAACAGGACTTTCGACAATTTTGAAAAGTTAGTATACTTCGGAAAATGAACAACTCTTTGTGACTTGGCCTACGTTCATGATAAAAGTATTATTCATTTTGGCGATATGGATGGAGATAACAAAAATAAGATGTAATACGATAAACAAAAACAAATTCTTCAATCCTCAGCGGCATCCATCTCTACGACTTCATGCTAAAGATCATTCACTCAAGATCGAGGAACGCACAGAATCAATAGAAATAAAAATAAAGAAATATACATTCAGCAATTAAACCCGTTTCGGAATGACGCGATTCTTAATAATATAGTGACAATCACTAAGATCTGTTTAGTCCCTTTAATGCTGCTCAAAAAAGGAATTCGTTAAATCTAACACTGCCGAATATTATGGGATGAGTAATACAGTGTCTGCTGAACAACGGCAAAATAATCTCAATGTCATACCTAGAAATCCCCGGATTACTAAACACCGTTCAACAACCGTCGTGTGGATTGACTTGCCACGATGCCAACCATTTAAAAGTTGATGTAATGTTTGTTTTTATGATA
>BQKZ01000085.1:134631-150179 GCA_036244855.1 Temnopleurus reevesii
CCTCCAGCCCGCTACCTGCATCCGCGTATGATGTAGCAATACTATATGACAGAGAGGGGGAGCCTAATCGAGTCTTTCCGAGCATTCGATAATTGAATACCAGTTGAAATTGCATCTAAATCCTGGCAGTCTTTATACACGCAGTTATTCTATTCATTGGAAGGCATTTATGTTGGCATAGTACATTGACATATCTATCAACGCTATGATATTAAATATGAAGCACATTTTTCTTTCCGCAAGGAAGAAGGTTTCAGAGCTATGGGAATCCCGATACATTGTAACACGTTTCTGTAGTATGCACATTTCAAATTCCGAACATAATTATCTTTCATCATATTCATAATGTAAGTGTTGTGCTAATGGCTAGTACAGTGTGCCATAATGTCATATATATTTGTCTTGGGTTTAGTGAAGTTTTTATATATCACTGAATTTTAAATCTATGCATCAAGAACAAAGTCGCGTGTCTCACTGAGCACAACCTAGTCAAGATAATTCTAAAGTCTTTGTATAACTTTCACAGGTATGCTTATTACACGATTCAAAAATAGGATAACGTATCCCAGTTTGGGGTAAAATTCATTCCTGGAATAGCGAGCCTTATTTTAGTTTTAGGCTAACACACCTTCAGAATAGATGGTTTTTATACTACATTTTCGATCTATTGAACTTTTTGAACAACGTATACAGAATACAGAATCGTATACTTTTGGAATAACGATCCTTCGGAGTCTTGGCCATTGTACCAACCAATCGTCGCGACGCGTTGGTCGCACAAAAACACATTTCTGTATACAGCTCTCCAGTGAGTTGATGATACTATTCTCTATATACTAATAATAATGAACGGTTTTCAAATAGCGCTTATCAACTCTAAACGCTCTACAATTGCAGCGTTATTACCCTGGTTTTAAACAGTGCAGCTGTCAGGCGCATCAGCTTTTCATAGGAATAAATTCCGACCAGGTACCCATTCACCTCACCTGAGTTGAGTGCAGCACAATGTGGATGAATTTCTTGCTGAAGGTGAGTGGGATTCGAACCTACGACCCTCTGGTTGAAAGGCAAGAGTCAGAACCACTACACTATGTCACTTCATACCGTACTCCATCGACTACATAATTCAATCATTAAATTTCGCTGTACGCACGCTATATAAAATCGATAAGTAAGTTGTTTTTAAAATGGTTTGATACATTATAGAAGCGTATATTTTTTTCAATGACAAAACTATCGGTGAAACATTTAATACTGAAACGTGATCTGTTCGAAAACAATAATGATTGATTAAAATTATTAATAAATAATTGTTTGTACATTTGTATATTTTTAAACATTGTTTTATTATTGGTGTTATTTATTCTATTGTTTGCAAACAGGGGCTCTGAAATTATCCATCCTGTACACATATCAGAAATAAATACATAAATAAATAAATAAATAAATGTCAATGTGTGTTTAGCGTGCTGAATAAAAATATTTCCCATGAATCTGTGCTCAAGTGTGATATTCTCCTTTGCAGCAAGTGCCAGTACAGAAGTTACCAAATTTGTCAAATTATGGAAGCGGAAAATATTTCTAATCACATTACCAGTAATAGTCTGGTTATTATGGAGGCACGGTCGTAATACTGGACACAATGTTTTGAACGATGAATATTTCCACTCTTCAAGCCTTGGGCAAAAAGTTTACCCAATACTTGGCAACGTACTGACCACACTACTATTGGTTAAAATGTCTAATGGGGTGTTGTTCAAAATCAACTGCAAATCTATTGCAACTTTGAAGATTGTAACGCGCATTTTCATTCGCGCACGGTAAGCGCATTTAACAAGACGCCCATGAACATGATGAAACAATGATCTTGATTTGTGCGTGCCGATCAACTGCAACTTGCAATCAATTGCAACTTTTCAGCAACATCCCCTAAGTTGTGTAGGAATTTTGCAGTGTTACTATAATGGCACATTTTAGCCAATAGTTGTGTACAGTATAAGTTGATTTGGGCAACCATTTGGCTAACTTTTTAAAGAGTTTATTCGTTGTGAATGAGGAAATTCTTGTTTCTGCCATAAAATCATGGCGTTATAATGCGATAAACGTATTAAAACAATGCAAATCACTTAGGTGCTAAGTTTCTGATTTATGATTAATTTTGATAAAATTCTAACTTTCATTTTTTTTTATTGAAAGCTTAGTTATGCAAGTTAGACACATTGTTTGTGATAGATGATCAGGAATTATCGAAGCTCATGTTTGTTATATACTCCTCAATACAGTACATAATCTGATCATCAATTTACATAACAGTACAAAAGTGATTCTGTGCCCCAAGTAATTTCAACAATTTCATAATTGCAACGCAAAAGGCCTTGGATTACAAAGATTTATCATTAAATAGCTTGCAAGAATAACTTATGAGTAATATGTTTGTTTTCAGTTTCTTTCAAGACAACTGAAGACAGTTTACGGCAGTCTTAATTTGCAGATCATTTTGCAAAATATCCTGCCAAAGATTTTCTTCCAAATTGAATAACCGTGTCATCAATACATTCAACATTGTCTTCGCCATAAGATTTTAATTGTGAAAAAGAGTAATTTTCATAAATTTACATTCAAGTCCAACTCAAGAGAAGAGAAGGTAAAGAATCGAACATCGGAAGATGAGGGAACAGTTTCGGGAAGTTTGATTTCACAGAAGAAGACTCAAGTGACATTCAATGCGAGCTAGCTGTCACAAGGTGATGACAGATGGAACAATGAAATAGGTTAAAAAACAAAAGCGAAGAAGGATGTCACGTTTCCCTCTCACAAATTGCAGAAATATGTCAATAGTGTTTATATGAGTCAGAAAATGTTGATTTCTCTTATAGCCATCGTGATTTCATTGCACGCAGATTAAAAGTATTAATAAGCACAACAAAACAGTAAGCCCCCCCCCCCCCCCCCCTCCCCTGTTAGATCAGAACGAATTTTTGGTAGAACCTTTCCAGAAACAAACTTTCAACAGGATGGATTCAAACTGATTGGTTAATTTCCGAAAGAATATAATATTTTTCTATCAACATAGAGGGACTTACTCTTGTGTGGGGGTGAGGAAATATCATCTTACAGGCGAGCAGAACGTCACATTTTTATGGCATCCTAAAAATGACTTCATTTTCCCCAATGGATGCAAATAATAGTTCAAGAACCTTGCTCACTCTGAATATAAATTGAGGTCATTCTTACACGTTTATGCTTTCATGCATGAATGCATATAATATGATTTTTGAAATACACTTCAAGGTAAAGATTTAGGTATTTGGGTTTCACCATCACATTCGCTCCTCCGTCTCTAAAGGTGGTCGTACGACCAACTTGCGACCGGCTGCAACATATTGCCTGTTGTACGACTGATTTCTTGCTGTCATACGATCGCTCGCAGTTGTTACAAACAATCGCAAGATTCCGGGGTGGTCACAGATGATCGCATCTGAACTTTGAACACGTTCAAAATTGAGAAGCGACTACTTGCGATCGATTCAGTCGCATGATTCAATCGTACAACGTGCCTACGATTGTCGTACAACCGTTGTACAACATTGCATGTTGCACGACATGTTTCAGTTGTTCACAATATCACCTGGTGGTCGCAATAAGTCAGGTTGAGATCGTACAACGGCCGCATGCAATCATGCATGCAACGACCGCTCATACAACACTCGCAAAGAAACGAACGGCCGATTAGATGCGATCTTCTCGTGATTCTGAAATCTGAATCTGAAAATCTGTATTTGGTCGCAAGACAGCTGTTGCATTCGTAAAAGCTCTCTTGCGATCTGATGCGATCATATGCGATCGAAGTTTGTTGCAGTCATTCTTGAGCCGAAACAGTCGAAAGCAATCCTATGAGCATTGTAGAAGCACCGTTATCAATCTAATAATTTCCTGTATTTGTATCCTTTAAGGGTTCAATAGAAATTTGTAAATTTCCCTTCCAGGTTCTACATATAAGGTAACATTTTGGGGATCCTTTTTCTGAGTCGTTCAACAAACAGGGCTCCAATAAGCACCTTTATTCTAAGAGTGTTCTTATCACACTACGTCTAAATCTGCTCATGCTTTAACCCTTTTATTGCCACATTTCGTCTGAATCTACCATTTACACCACAAATCATCATATCCTAAACGTATGATCATATGTGATCATATCCTAAACATGTAACCACCTATACATTATCATGGTCATATTTTATCTATAAGTCGATTATCGAACCATGACTGCATCTTTGCTAAGACCTCTACATCTAACTGAACTAAGTATCTATCTGTGATTAAACCCTGGTTGCATACTCTCTCCATCAGCAATTTAGATCTACATCGACTCTACAGCACAATTACACCATATCCCTACACTAACACTCTATTTCTACATCTACCACTGATTACACCTTATCTCCGTCGCCCTAAATGACCGCCCTCTGTCAGCATCTCCTTCTTGCAAGATCTTTACCATTCCAGGCTCTGTGTACCCCTCCACCATTAAAGCCCACACCTTACTCCAAAGGCAATCTATCTGTCCCATTTTCAATTTTAGCACCATGCATCTAACCCCCGGATTACATCATCAATATATTATTGTCTCTTCTTGATACCTGCCGCTGATTAAACCTCACCTACAATACACATTCTCCAATGATTACGCCTTTAAATTCCCTCTCATTACAACTTAAGCTTCTCTGGTTTGACACCCTATATCTACATGATAACATTTTCACTGTACCTATTTCCCTCATTTAACACAAAATATTTCCATCCACTCCAGATTAAACCACAACTACACCTTCCTCGGATGATTAAACCCTAATAGACAGGTTTACTAATAGATGCAAATTTTATTCATACCTCTAACACAAATGTTGTTCTTGACAACCCCAAAGCTTGCCCGAGGCTTGCCCGACATAGCAACAAGTAATGTAAGCAAACTAGATTCCAAGTATTGTAGTATTATTATTATCAACCAGTCTTTGGAATACCACGTAACTACGTTTAACGCACATAAATTTGAATATATAAGTAAACCCGCCTATTTTCCCCGAAGGTAACCCATCTGCCTCTCCCAATTTTACCACCATACATCTTAACTCACGCTTACATCATCTTCAGTATATCTATTTCCCAAGCTTGACATTGACTATACTGATAACGTCCGAACTTCGCAATTGTTGGTTATTACACCATACAGTTTTCCATCATTATACCCTATCTACACTTTACCCTATTTTGACACCATGTATCTACATACTTCCTCACCTCCTCAATACCCCTATATTTACATCTACTGCTGATTACATTCAATCTACACCACCATTGACGATTACACCCTCCAAACTTTCCCTCACAACATCTTATCTGTATATCTCCCTTATGTTGACACCCTTAATCTATTCTTGATGACATGCTCATTGCCACTCCATTGATTCTCTATCTTTACTTCCTACGTCGTCTGCACTTACCTCCAAAATACCATACCACCCACATCTTCCTCGCTGATTGCACCACTTACCTTTTTTCATTTATACCTTTCCCCAATTTTGATACCCAATACTTTCATCGATTACACCCTACTATACCCATTTTCAACCAATACATCCTCCATATGCATCTACCGCAGATGAGCTTCTTCTTTCTAAATTTCCTAAATAATCACACCCACATATTTCCCTCCTTACACAAATACCTCTTCCCCTCTAATGACCTACTCTCTACATAAGAATCCCTATAGGTTTACATCTACTGCTGATTAATCCTAATCTGCACTTTTCACAATATTTATGATTACGATTATATATTATTACTTATCATTTATTATGATTACGACGATTACATATTCCATACTACAACTTGTTCAACTTTGACACATTGCATCTACTTCTCTGTACACCTTAATGTACATAGTATTTCCGTCTACTGCTGAATGAAACTAATTTACAATACAACCATGATTACACCTTGCACCAATAATTGCACCTTATCTCCACCTTTTCTGCCAATATGTTCTTACGAACCGTATATTACCCCTGCCCCTATGCAAGTGAAATTAACAGCACTGGTTGTTTTTTGTTCATGCATGTACGCTTTCTATATGATTGCTCCCTACACCTTCCCTTCGTTATACCTTATAATTATGTACTTCACCCTATTGTGACACTATATACACCTGACTATATCCTGACCACCTATATTTCCCTATATTGACATCTACTGCTGATACCAACCAACGTACACCTTTCTTAATGATTACACAGTGCGTCTTCCGTTCATTACACCATGGGGGGTATTCTTCTTATCTTTGTGAGTTAGGAACGCGCTAAAATCTTTCCTAAGACGTATTCTGAAAATCTTCTTAACGCGATCTTTTCTCTTGTAGGACCGCCTTCTTCTTATCTTCCATCACGCCCATTTTGGTCCCTTGACCAATCATTTAAACAGTTATATAAGGAGATCAACCAATAGCAATGTCTCTTTTCATAGCCAAGGGTCTAGTTTCACCCTTGTGCGTAAATGATATTTTTGCGCGGTGCAATTGCGCTACGCGTTCCCTGTAGAAAAATCAGTGAAATAATTTTATTGCCCACGTGGCTCAAATAAAACACGTGGGCTATTTTTCGATGAATTAAAATTACTCATTTAACGGGAAAAATCATAGAAAATTTCTTATCTTTGACATTTTTATTCAAATATGGTCTTCTTCTTGCTTGTCGTGCATATTTTACTCGGTTGTTAATAGGCAAATTCAAAACTATGGGAGATATAACACCCCCACCCCTATCATAAATATCTTCTCAAATATGGGGNTTATCAACCAGTCTTTGGAATACCACGTAACTACGTTTAACGCACATAAATTTGAATATATAAGTAAACCCGCCTATTTTCCCCGAAGGTAACCCATCTGCCTCTCCCAAATTTACCACTATACATCTTAACTCACGTTTACATCATCTTCAGTATATCTATTTCCCAAGCTTGACATTGACTATACTGATAACGTCCGAACTTCGCAATTGTTGGTTATTACACCATACAGTTTTCCATCATTATACCCTATCTACACTTTACCCTATTTTGACACCATGTATCTACATACTTCCTCACCTCCTCAATACCCCTATATTTACATCTACTGCTGATTACATTCAATCTACACCACCATTGACGATTACACCCTCCAAACTTTCCCTCACTACATCTTATCTGTATATCTCCCTTATGTTGACACCCTTAATCTATTCTTGATGACATGCTCATTGCCACTCCATTGATTCTCTATCTTTACTTCCTACGTCGTCTGCACTTACCTCCAAAATACCATACCACCCACATCTTCCTCGCTGATTGCACCACTTACCTTTTTTCATTTATACCTTTCCCCAATTTTGATACCCAATACTTTCATCGATTACACCCTACTATACCCATTTTCAACCAATACATCCTCCATATGCATCTACCGCAGATGAGCTTCTTCTTTCTAAATTTCCTAAATAATCACACCCACATATTTCCCTCCTTACACAAATACCTCTTCCCCTCTAATGACCTACTCTCTACATAAGAATCCCTATAGGTTTACATCTACTGCTGATTAATCCTAATCTGCACTTTTCACAATATTTATGATTACGATTATATATTATTACTTATCATTTATTATGATTACGACGATTACATATTCCATACTACAACTTGTTCAACTTTGACACATTGCATCTACTTCTCTGTACACCTTAATGTACATAGTATTTCCGTCTACTGCTGAATGAAACTAATTTACAATACAACCATGATTACACCTTGCACCAATAATTGCACCTTATCTCCACCTTTTCTGCCAATATGTTCTTACGAACCGTATATTACCCCTGCCCCTATGCAAGTGAAATTAACAGCACTGGTTGTTTTTTGTTCATGCATGTACGCTTTCTATATGATTGCTCCCTACACCTTCCCTTCGTTATACCTTATAATTATGTACTTCACCCTATTGTGACACTATATACACCTGACTATATCCTGACCACCTATATTTCCCTATATTGACATCTACTGCTGATACCAACCAACGTACACCTTTCTTAATGATTACACAGTGCGTCTTCCGTTCATTACACCATATCTGCACCTTTCCCCACGTTTGACACCCTGTATCTACCAACAATTACACTTGAATGCATCACTTTCATCTACCCAAACTACACTTACATGGTTACACCCTACAGCTTCTCCTCATTACACCTCCTCCACACCTCCCCTGCCAATCACCATGTTATCAATGTTCTCCCTGATACGGTTGACTAGGTTTTGGACAAAACACTCGTCAGGTCACCACGGTGTGTTAGCAAGCACAACAGGGCCACTCTCGGGGACGCTTCAATCGTATCTCCATCTCGTCTCAAACGGCTACTTCAAGTATCTTCCAAAACAAGGCCCAAATTGTGCTTTCTTTCTGAAATTTCATTCATCATGTTCGATGAAGGTGTAGCATTTCTTAAGGGTGATCATCGTATCATATCCTTGACTGTTACATGAGGACAAGTACTTTGATAGTTTGTATTTAAAAAAATAATAATAATAAAAGATCATGAAGATAGTTAGCGTGGGAATTTTACTTATTATTGCACTAACAACCCAGTGCTGAAAATTCATTTCATAATCGACACAAAATTGTGTCAAACGACATGACCATAATTAGAATCTAATTGTCTTGAACGGCTAATGGTAGACAAAGCGTGTACAATTTGCTTGTATCTAAAGAAAGTCCCACAAGTATAGTCTATAGAGGTTTTGTTCGTGAATGTTATTTTTCTACACTATTCATTTACATAAACGAATAATTTATATGCAGAACTTTTACCTTTTACTTCGCAACACATGTCGTAAGTACAGATTGGGAATTATTGTTTTCAATTTCGATTCAATTGCAAAATACAGTCTGAAATGTCTAATCAAAGCTTCTGAATAGGATTTCCTCATCACATTAATTGAAGATGATTACGTGAATGGGGTCAATGATTATCAAGGAATTCCTACCATCATGGATATTCTACACACAAAAAGCAAGAACTCTTGGATCTGAGTAAAGTCGCAAAAAGTGACACTATAATGACACACCGGTGAGTATATCAATGAAAATACTCAACTTTGTGTCATTATAGTGTCACATTACTCAAATATGTGAGTTCTTGTTTTTTGTGTGTAGAAAAGGTCTGTGTCCCTGACTGCATGTCCTAGAAAATCATTTTCCACTTGCTTTCGCTGTCTCCTAGTCATGCTAGTTGTTTGAGAAAAATATAGCTGACAAAAACAGATTGCACTTTGGTATTGCAAGCGACGTCAATTTGTTAACTTCAATTCGTCTCCTGTGTGTTCTCTTCGTGTGGGTTGGACATGCCAGCGGCTAAAGTAAGCCATGAAATGCGTAAACCCACGATTGAGTAGAAAAATGTATGTCGATCGATTTAATTCAGTGCGAAAGGGTTAAGGGGATTGGAATACTGGAGCAATGCACCTGTCTTTCCGCATGGGACTGCGACAGTCACGATGCCGTTCAGCAATGCACGTAACGACGGAACAGGATTAAAAGTTTCCGACATATTTCCGAAGTTTATATATAGGTAGGCCCAATTTCGTAATGGTATCAACAATAATCTGCCGTTTTCACCAGTTTTTTTTCTATTACAACCCCACCCTACCCTACATCCACCCACCCCCAACCATCCGTCATCCTATCACTTTCGCCTAGTTGTCGTACATCTTCCTGAAAAGTGCAAGATGTACGAAATCTTCTGCGTTCGTATTTTGGTCAGGAAGTGTCCTAAAAAGTAACCAAATGATGACAGAGAGGGTTCGAGATATATATTTTCATACTTTGCGAAATAACTTTACGAAATATTACAGAAAAAAACGTAATAAAAATAACTAATTGTGCATTTCCCCAAAGTTCCCAGACATTTTTACAAAATATAATGCCTGTTGGCATTGTTGGCATAATCATAATAAAGTTACAGGAAATTTGCAAGATAATATAATATAACTTATAGGTACAATTTGTTTGATTCAACAAGCCTGCAAATTAAGACGACGAACAGTTTGGTTGTGTCAAGCGTATAACAAATTATTGTCACAGAACAACAGCTTTGGCATAAGGGGCATTTTGGCGCCACTGTGCTGCAAATGGAAAATTATTTGAGGACTCAGATTAGAAATAAAGACAAAATGTGACAATCTAATTTCTCTTTAAGTCGTTCAAATTTTGTTGTAATGACCTGCTTTAAACGGGGTTCATAATCACACAATTTCGGTTATCTGAACAAAATATAAGATAACCTGTGACCCTAGAGTAGTTCAAGTGTAAGAAGGTCAACCAGAGAATAAAAACAGACCAGAGTTGGCCAGTCATACCAGTGAAATAAAATTAGCGCTAAGATTCTGGAAGCCGGGCAGTGCTTGTTCATTACTATTAGTACGGTATGTTATTATTTGCTACTCTTATCAATACAAAATAGATTTAAATAGTTCTCATAATGTGTATAATGATTTCAGATGAAATAGTAAACTGTCAATATACAGTAACATGGAGGTACTACCATCATTGTGTGTCATAAGCCAAAGTGATCACTAAACTAATATCTAACCATATACATGTCGTGCTTTAATCTATAACCGCGAATGCTAAAACGGGAAATGAGAGTCATAATTTGTTTTTAAATTCTTTGCTTCAGGTGAAGGAAACCTTGATTCACGGGGACATGTAGAAGTAATACACTACTCATAGGTCAAAGCACTCTGGCAAAAAGCAATTCTGTCACAAATCTTTTCACAGGAAAAAATGGATGAACAAAGTTTGAAAATGTTTTAAGAAAAGGGAATATCAATCCAAAAAAGGATAATTTGCATCTTGGATTGACCATTCGTGAACATCCAAAAGACGTGTTCGGGAGGTTTGTCATTCGCCGACAGTTACCGTAGCAAAAGCCAGAGATACTGCTTCTAAACCAACAAAAGTCAATGATGTCAGCGCTGACTACTCGTTGCTCAGACAAAGACAAGCTTCATGGTGGAACACCCTCCCGCTCTAAAAAAAAAATAAAATAAAATAACAAAAAAAACCTTCCTCATAAAGTATTGCATTTCACCAGTTATGTAGGCTATAGGAGGGGCTGAGGGATCAGGTGCCTCCCTTAGAACTTAGTGGGGAAGAAAATGAAAAATGAAAAACGAGTTATAAATGAAGACCTTTTTTTGGGGGGGTTGCTTGTTATCTAGCCAGCGAATGAAATGAGCAATCTTTTTAGGGGTGGGCTTGTCAGATATTTTTAAAATCCATTTCGGCTCGTCTAAGAGCAATTCTTAATACGCGGGTACGCACATCCCACAGGCTCAATCACACCTCTTAATTCATATCCAATGTCTGCAAAGCAATCATGACATAAGAAAGACGCTTAGTGAACGCACAAATATGGAGGGAAGACACTTGACCAACGATCTTTATTTTGCCAAATAAATGTGAATTTACGTTTCTGGCATTCAGCTGGCATTCGACGTTCGAAGTGCGCACACGTTAGCGTCAGTTAAACGTCTCTCCTCCACACAGAGCGCCTTTCAAATTTTATGAACGCTGGGCTAAAGGTGGCTAAAAACGCAAAGTTAAGTCCTTACGGTTAACGAGAAGCATGTTTCATCGACTTATTAGAATCCAAGGAAGAAACAGTTGTAAAATATTCTGACCTCATTCACTACTGTTCACCAAAAGTCGTTTTAGTCAATTATAGTCGCAATTATTCCCAACATTCTTCGCTGTTCCATTTCAAAATTTGAAATGCGTTACATCCCAAACCTCAAACATTCAGTACTTAATATTGACCTTGACAAAAACGCAACAAAATCACAAAAATGTGGAAATCGTACGAATTTAGTTGATCTTTTTCTCTGTGTCTATCGTCAATTGGATAAGTGTCTTTCACGCTTTTTAACGGTACCGGGCGATTGTTGAGAGTGTCAAGTGATTTGATCATAGGAGCTGAAGGTCACGGTGCCGAATCACAAAACATATCACTAAACCATAAATCTCTCATGCCACACCAAGGCACGCACGGGACCAAAGTCTCCCCCGATATATTCATCATCAGCATCGTCCAGTGTCAGCATGGAGTATTTGGAAATACATTTTGAAAATCAGATTTAATTTTAAAGAAGCCAATTCTCATAGTAATTTCAGACACCCCTCCCCCTCCCCACACACACCATTCCGCCCCTCCCTCGACGGCAAAGCAAAATAGACTGGTAATCGTACAGATTCAGAACTATATATGAAATTTCTTCACCGATTAGCATTCAACTTGTAGGCCAACATTTAAAAGATATAAATCAGTTTTTAAAACGCATCAGGGATACTTGATACACGCCTATATAGTTTTCGTTACCATGCCAACGGCACGTAATATTAATATATTGAGATATTAGATGTATTTGATATATTGACCGAAATGCATCTTTCCTGGTGACGTCATTAATTCCGAGAGGGCCTATTTCATAAATGAAGCCACCACAACGTCATCATTTCTACTCGGAGAAAAGGGTGAATAACTGACTTTGATTATGATAAATGAAGAGAGAGAGGGAGAAAGAAAGAGAAAGCTCAAAAACTTTATACCAGATGCATACGCGCATCCGGGATTAGACATTTACCTCCCTCCTTTCTTAGTTGACGAGCCCCCTCCCCCCAAAAAAACAGTGCCCATATCAATTATTAGCCCCTCTATCTCCTCCGGGGGGGGGGGGGGGAAACGGGTCCCCTGAATCTTCCTCCAATTGTGTATGCGATAGATGGTCGCATTATTTTAATATTTTTTTTTAGTTTGCAACTTTTTCGACACACTAAATATGGTATGTCGTATGAAAAGTTGATTTAATACGATAATTCTTAAAGAGTTTTCTTTTTCTCTTTCAGATTAGCACAGGTCTAATTTCCTTTATTGTGATATTAAACGATAACCGACGTGTACAAGAAAATGTATAAAGCCTAAATATAAAGGTTTTCTTTTATAAAAGATTTCATTTGATGTTATCAAGATGCTTAGATAGCTTACATCTATATTGCTATGAATCTTCATCTAAGCAAAGTAGAAAACGTGTTTCCGTATCCTATAATTGTATTTACTCAAACTTTGTGGTGTGATAATCCACTTGAACCTCAACTTAACATCTCTGACCAGAATCGCATGAATCATAAAAACCTGTCCTGATTTTACTAGCATCGAAGGCAAGGGAAAGGGCCATGATGTTGCCAAGGACCGTGTCGGTGTATTGTGTCAGCTCGCGGGATATGACAGGGAAGATTTACACTTCGCCATTGTTTCAAGCAATAATAAAAAACCTGCTCCATGCATGAAGTTCAACTTCCAAAAATGTCGTGTCATTTGTAAGCTGAAACCATTATCATCGATGGGGGTGGCCATTAAAAAGAGCATTAGCGGAAATGCCGTCTCATCCGTGAAGATGTTTTCAGCTTTTCATCCGCCCCTATAACCCCCATGAAGTTTGTCAAAGTTTTATAGCTATTCTTTAAAAGTAAAAATAAATCTAATGCACTTGTAAGCTTTGAACTGACGTGTTAGCGCATGCAAATTCTTTTATGGGACCGATTGTATATTTCACATTCCCTCTATTCATGATTCGTGTACTTGTAAATTCCTAAGTGACATCAATTCTACATTTACATTCTGGAATGTCCGGTCTTGAGTTAATTGCAACATTCACGTTACTGACGTAGTGCAGCTGACCCCAAAATATGAAAGCACAATATAAAATATCATTAACATGTTGTCGATATCAATTGCACATGATTAGATGATACAATGTGATGACCAAATAAGATAATACCATGACAGTATCTTTTATTGATTTAAAAAGATATATAAAGGTATGGAATCCTAAATGAAAGTTAGATTAAACTTTTAAAAATCATATCAACCGGGAAAATCAATAACTAACGCATTTGCTACAATGATGTAGTTTATCAGACAAATAATATTATATCAAATAACAACGAACACATTTAGAATTGGATTTATTATGGAAGATGTTTATTCAAACGAGATCTAATATTTAAGCTGGCTTTTAAAAAAAAAAAAAATCTAGATGTTGACCCAAACTTACCCAAAATATCCGTTACACAAGGGTGCATTCATCAGCAACAGCAACGCGATGGTGTGCAATATGCTCCAGATAGCTGAAACAGCGAGCACCCCGTGGTAACTCCGTTGCATGGTAGCCCCCGGACCGCGGGCATTCTCAGCCCGAAAAATGGCAAAGCGTAAAAATCCAAACAACGAATCACTGCCCGAATGAGGATAACAATTGGTCTTGGAACACTTTCAATTTTCAGTCACGGAAGAGTTTCGAGTTGGATTATATATATATGCCATGAACAAGTATTCCGTTTGATGATTTATAGCGAAAGGAACGTAAGAATCCAACCCGACGATGATTGCCAAAGAGGAAGATTTAAATCATGACGGTGCGCAGACTCCTCAAACTTTTTTAGTTGCAACCACAACGAAGCGAGACAGCTAGACCGACGGCTGGGGGCATGAGACAAGTCCCCACACGGTGGCTCGTGCATGTGGGGAAAGGTGTGACGTCACTCACAGTCGACAGCTGGAGTGACCTGTATTGGTGAAATGTTGTAAAGTGGGCGGAGTGAGACGCCGACATTTACTGACTGACAGGTGGAGTGGTTATGAATATTCATGTCGGAGTGACCGGATTGGCTGAGTTAATCCATATCGCCATCACATTCTCATCTGGGTTTGGTAGGAAAGCCTCCCTGAAAAGTCTAATCCATGCATTTCTTACTCAGTGAGATTTAATTTAAAAAAGTATGATTAAAATTTCTCAATTATGACCAAGAAAAATATCTCATCATCCAAATAATTATGTATGCTATTTAAAATTGTATAATTTCTTTCAGTATATAGTCCCAAAATTTGGTATATCACATTACATCTTTACACAAATGTAGACAAACGATGTATTCATGTATAACGTGTCATGCAATTTTGGATTTGGGTCGAGGAGGGTCTTTTCATGTTGAAAAAGCAAGCAGAAAGCCTATAACTGACACTAAATCTATACTTTCGAGGAAAATGCGCTATCTAATACATTTCATTTGTTGTATCACATTAGCAACTGATTTACTTTAGAAAAAAATACATTATTCAATTCTTATAAGATAAAAAAAAGCGGTTGTCCATCCACTTCCAACTAATTAAAAATGACACAACCCATGGTTTCTTCTTGTTTTTCCTCCTTCTATACCTTTGTCTCTTTCAACATGTCCACCCCTTTCTTTTCCTGTGCTGTCTTTCTTTTTATTCTTCTCCTCCTCTTTTACTCTATTGTTCTCTATTTTTGTGCATGCATATTTGTATAAACTATAGAATAAATGTATATATGGGTGTATGAGTCTGTCTCTCTCTCCTTCTCTCTCTCTCCCCTCT
>BQKZ01000085.1:161589-180354 GCA_036244855.1 Temnopleurus reevesii
TGATGATGATGATGATAATGATGATGATGATGATGATGATGATGATGAAGATGATGATGATGATGATGATGATGATGATGATGATGATGATGTTGATGTTGATGATAATGATGATGATGTGATGATGCGAATTATGATGTGAGTGATGATGCGAATGATGATGTGAATGATGATGTGAATGATGATGATGATGATGATGATGATGATGATGATGATGTTGATGATGATGATAATGATGATGATGATGATGATGATGATGATGATGATGATGTGAATGATGATGTTGATGAGGATGATGATGATGATGATGATGATGATGATGATGATGATGATGATGATGATGTGAATGATGATGTTGATGAGGATGATAATGATAATGATGTGATGATGTGAAAGATGATGTGAGTGATGATGTGAATGATGATGTGAATGATGATGATGATGATGATGATGATGATGATGATGATGTTGATGATGATGATAATGATGATGATGATGATGATGATGATGATGATGATGATGTGAATGATGATGTTGATGAGGATGATGATGATGATGATGATGATGATGATGATGATGATGATGATGATGATGTGAATGATGATGTTGATGAGGATGATAATGATAATGATGTGATGATGTGAAAGATGATGTGAGTGATGATGTGAATGATGATGTGAATGATGATGATGATGATGATGATGGTGATGATGATGTAAATGATGATGATGATGATGATGATGATGTGAATGATGATGATGATGATGATGATGATGATGATGATGATGGTGATGATGATGTAAATGACGATAATGATGTGATGATGTGAATGATGATGTGAATGATGATGCGAATGATGATGATGATAATGATGGTGGTGGTGGTGATGATGATGATGTGAATGATGATGATGATGAATATGACGACGACGATGATGAGTCGGCTGCTACTAAGTTCAACAGTCACACAAGACTACTTTTATTGCATTCCAGTTTATTTTACAGAAATTAATACTTATTTGATATTATTTTTTATGTTTCTACCACATTTTTCATGAAGGCCTGCGAAAATCAACATATCTCCTTGGACATATGAATACAAAATTATCTATCTCCTTGGGCATGTCGGGTCGTACAAAATTAATACTAAACGGAACAATCAAACAATCGCTTGCGATCCCCTAATGCTCTTCAATTTTAGGTAGGCATATAACACAATTATATCAAATACGGTAGCCTCATTAAAGATGAAGTTTATAATAAAATTAAATCTGGTAACAATTGTTTGTAATGAAATATAGTTCAATGTCGACCAGCTGACCACATTTTATCGGATAATCTGAAGAAGTTTTCAAACCCAAATAACCACATGTCTCATAAAACCAAAAACTGATTTAAGATGTGAGGGTGCTAAAATGAAATTTGTCAGACAATAAGGCGTCATATGCGCTGAAATATCCTCATGATATCCTACGATCATCATGATCATGACGATATTTTCTTTTGGGGGCACTTACACCGCCTTATGCCCGCCCCTCTTTTAAAACATTATTTTTTTGGAGGGGGGGGGCGAGAACTTTATCGAATATCAGAATAATACTTTAAGTATTCACAATGCCACTCCACTTATTATTCAATTATGTAGTTCACATACACAACTCTTTCCTATATTTATCTCCATTTCATACCTCTTTTTAAAACATTAAAACGTTATTTTACAGCTGTATATTTTTGGTTTTTCTCCAGATTTGCATTAATTATTAGAACATTTATAAATTGCAAATAATTCTTAATCTAAAATCAACCTGACTTAATTTCTTTGTATTCTGCCAGTTTGAAAACATATATTTTATTGTTCCTTTTCCACTTTTATCAAAACATTATGCTAGGGCTAGAATTCTGAAAATGTCCACAATGCTTCATGCAGATATAATAGTTGCAATTGTTGTATATAGTCAATTTAATGCTTCATTTTTATATTTGTTTTATTTTGAATTTTATTCATTTTGGGGGGAGATGTCTGCTTATTTTTATTTGTGTGCGTAGGACCTCCCACTCTCTGTCTGTCTGTCTCTCTCTCTCTCTTTCTCTCTCTCTCTCTCTCCCTCCCTCTCTCTATCTCTCTCTCTCTCTCTCTCTCTCTCTCTCTCTCTCGACATTCCATTGCTCCATATTTCTTTGCCCTTTCCTCCCTTTTCTCTCCATCCACCAATTTTTCCCTCCATGCACCCCTCCCCATCTTTTGCCCACCTTCATTTCTCACCGTCTTTCTATATCTGAAAATCAATATCAAAACAAATGAAAATTCCAATTTCACTCGGTTTTGCAGAGTTTTACCCATACACATATATGTATTCTTTCGTTAAGAAGTAAGTGTGTCATTGTTTCTGCCAGTTTTTTAATTACTGGTAAAAGCAACACTTCCTTCCAAACTAGCCCTTTCGCATTAGTACTAATTTCCATTTCATGTTGAAGATCTTCTGATGATGACTTCACAATGAGGAGGAAACATACCCCAAATACGCCCTCTTGATATGTGGGGGTTTTTTTTCTCGAAGTACTTTTGTTAATTAAAGCCCCGGTCACATAGGACCCCGGAAACAACACGATTCACCCCGAATCTTTGTTAATTCACAGTTAACTGCCTCAGAACACTGAGTCGGGGTGAATCGTGTTGCTTCCGGGGTCCTATGTGACCGGTGCTTTAAGGCAAATCGCGAGCGTGGCTATAAAACAAACAATGATTAAAGGAATAATAATAACAAGCGAGAGACGGTTGAATTTGAGCATTTCTTTTAAACCGTATCTTTGCAAATATGTAACTTGCAAATGAACTCTATGACCATCTCACATTTTCAAACAAATTTGTAGATTCGTATTCTATTTTATGATTTTAATTGCTTTCCTATAATATTGTCGTTAAAAATAAAACCAACTGAATGTGTCATCTCATTGTGATTTTTCATTAAGGGAAAATATTTTTGTTTATAACTAAATACACGTTTTTATTCTGTTCTCATCTCACCCCATCTTTGGTCGGAATGGCAACGTTTCAACGTATATTGAAAAAAAATTATGAAAATAAGTAAAATGTAATCTTCATGATTTACTTGTACTGTCAATGATGTACAAAATGGAATGCGTTTTGGCAGTTTGGGCGAAAGCTCCTGGGGCCGATTGCACGGAATATTCTTAGCTATCCTCTTCATGCTAAGGCGTCCTAATAAACATAGTCGTATCAACGCAAATCAAGACGTCTTAGCAAGAAGAGGATAGTTAAGACCATTTCGAGCATTCGGCCCCTGTACTGGAAGATAACCTTTAAATTGTGTATGAGATCTATTCAAAATAATTGGTTGATGATGTCATAATCATTTGATCCATATGACTAATAAATATATATTACTGCATATTCTCGCCGCATCCTCCTAGAATCAGGTTTTAATTACCCAGTGTTCTAGAAGTGTAACACCCAGTTGGCATCACTTATAAAGTGTGACCGGTAATTAACTGATCATCAAGAAAGAAACTGCAACCGTCGGTGACAAAGGAATCAACATTTTTTCTCAGGACTTGTCCTGCTTAATATTGGAAAGAAAATATTTTTGAAATGGTTTCACAAATGTTAGAAATCAATTTTGAATAGATGGAACTTCGAATTATCATGTATGTTTTAGGGTTGTTTTTCCCCCTCCTCTTCCTCTTCCTGCTCCTTTCTTTATCCCCTCTTCCTTCTTCTGCTTTCCATCCTTTTTTATTATCCTTTTCCTTCTCCCCCTCCTCCTCCCCACACTGCTTCTCCTTCTTCTTCTTCTTCTTCTCCTTTTTCTTATTCATCTTCTCCTTTTTCTTCTTCTTCTTCTTCTTCTGCTTCCTCTCCTTTGTCTCCTTCCTCTCATTCCTCTCCTTATCCTTCTTCATCTTCATCATGATCTTCTTCTTCTTTTCCTTCTTCTTCAGTGAACATAATTTCATTTAATCACCCCAGTTTGTAACAATTGGACAACAATACTTGAATTCTATAAATTATTTATTGATATATCTATCAACCCTTCATTCACAAAAATAAAAAATAAACAAATAAACAATACCCTTGTGCAAGCGTTCAGGAACAAAACTTTGTTCAGTAATTAAAGCAGCCTATTATCTTAGATAACCTGTATTAAGTCCCGGCCGCATAGGGCCCCCGGAAGCAACACGATTCAACATGACTCTTTGTTCTGAAGCAGTTAGCTGTAAATTAACAAAGAGTCGTGTTGAATCATGTTGCTTCCAGGCCTCTATGTGGCCGGGGCCTTAAGTTTTAGAATTACATTATTCACTAGAGCATATCTCATATATAGCAATGGATATCAGATAGATTATATGAGGTAAAATACATTGTATGTCAAAATCAAGAAAAAACAACAACACTTGCATTGAAATAAAACAAGACATGGTCTATGATATGAGATATATTTGTATGCACTGGGTGCAAATTTTAATTTACGTCACATACATACTGATCCTTTGTTACATATAATATCAATTATAATGGTTTCCCCCATAAATATCTCATACTTGGGTGACATAACAAATCTGATTTCCTTAAAACAAATGGAATTTGGCTAAACATGACAAATTAAAAAAAAACACTCCTTTTTTCAGAGTTCACCGGAGCATACCTTTTGCAAGGTGCTCAGAAACGCCAGTATAAATAAAGCGCCATACAAATGTTATAATTACGATTATCTAAACTTTCCGGCTTGCTGGCCTGTAAAAATCAGCAAGATCTTAAGAGTCCTGCATGAGTAAGCAAACCAAGAATAGAAGAAAAAATGTCATCTCAAAAATCAAATAGCTCTTTTTTTTAATGAAAATCAAGCAGAAAATTTGCAAATCCTTTTGGGCTCTATATTTCTGGTATTTGATAGATCAGTCTTTGATTTTCCATTAGTCTCGTAATTTGTGTAAAATGAATTTAAAATAAATATTTCAAACACAATAACTAAAGTTCCCAGCATTTTCCTTCAAATTTTTTTTAACCAGCATTGGGGTCAGACAAATTAATTTTAACATAAAATTATGTCCATCCAAGGGCAAAAATCGATTGAGACAATATACATGGATTGGGTCTAATTATAAGCATTAAAGCAAAACATCATTCCCATGCATAAGAGATATACTGAATTCTTGGTACACAAAGCTGAAAATAGACACAACAATCACAAGACGGTTCCGATTTGAATAGCATTTCAAAGGAGCATTGACTTGGTGTTCGGAAACGGAAATAGTTTATATCATGTTGTTATGGTAATAGGAAAGTATTTATATATGTAGCTGCTTACTTGATTAAACTAATTAAATAGCGCAATAAAAAAGTTGACGTCTATCTACCCTGTATTACACAATTGGCTCAGAGTAGTATCACCAATTATAACAACATGTATATTCATTGTGATAAATAAGCTGTGATCTTGGTCTGAAGGTGTGCAAATTATCAAAAACTTAAGACTATCGACACATTTAACAAGAGCATTTAACCAAGGACAGTGATTTTGTGTTTAAATTTCTTTGAGGTCTTCCTATCAAAATCCTATGTAGGTCTAAAAGGTTTTTTTAGTGGGTATTACTAAAATATTTGATAGTAACATGCACGCAGCCAGGATTTTGATACCTAGGGGGCTTTTGCGTATAATGTGAAGGCTAAAGCATACAAAGAGTTTTACTCATGAGGTTAAATGAATTATGTTTGTGATAAAATCACATTTTGAGAGCCTTTATGTTATTGATTTTAGGGAAAAAAATCGGTAGAGTATTCTAGAAATAAATATAGACTATGTAGAAAACAAAGAGATACATCAGAAATTCAATGGCAATTTCCCCCTCGCTTTTCACTTCAGAGATATGTTCAATATGCAATTCAAACAACAACTGAACTAATTTTGAAATATAATTACCCAGCATAAAGTGGTCAACTGTGATATGATTAGCCTTCAAGAGAGAAAAAAGACATGTAATAACTCTAAGTAAAGGTGGGATTTATGGAATGTTTCAAAGACAAAAGCAAAATAGAATTCAGTATCATTCAGAAATACAGTGGGGCCTCCTTCTAAAGAGCACTGAACAAACTCTCCAAATATAATGATGACTTTCCTGGTCCAACTCTTTACATTCTATTGTATTTTGGCCCTGATAAAAGCAGGTTTGGATATAAAAAGATACATCCACTAGTCCAAAGGACCTCATCCCAATGAAGTTCCACTGTATCTCTATCAGAAAAATGTTTTCACAATTGAATCAGCCTTGCTCTATGATTGCTCTAAATTCTGGCGAAACAGATGGAAATGCCTCAACTTGGGCAATTATTGACCAGTGAAGTCACAAAAGTAAAAGAAAAGGTCTTGTTAGAGCACAGTGTCATTTTTTCTATGTACTTGTAAATAATGAACCCATTACCTGGTTACCAACAGATGGTCAGGACTTATCGTGTATAAGCTGAAATTTTCGCTGGGGTATGATGTTCACTAATTTCATGACTGTAAGAATGACCATGAACTTTCTCAGTTTTCACTAATTATAATGCTTGTACAGTTGAATACAATGATCTTTCAAAACGCCCAAAAAACGATTTGCTTATATATAGAAAAATCTGGAAAATTATGTGTGCTAAAATGTTGGTTTTAATTGGCTTTCAGAACACAAAAAAAGGTTCTGTGGCTGTGATATTTGGAACTGTAACAACAAAAAAAAGTGCTAAGTTACCTTCTATTCTTAAATTGGTAATGCGACAAGACATTCAAGATGATCTCCACTCAAAAATCTGAATCACCAACTCATTTCTGCATGAAATGAGAAATGAAAATCGATCTTAGAAGCAAACGGGGACAAAAGTAGCCCAATATCCATTTTGTGAAAACAGTGGCTCAAACAAGATGACGGGATTGGAGTTCATCACATGATTCCGCATCGTCATGCTTACATCCAATCATGGCGAGGCATTATGACATCATCACTGTTCAAAATTGATAGGCTGATTATCCCAAGTGGGCGTGGCATCATCAACCAAAGTACTTGTAGATATAGTACATGATGATCAGAGTCAAAATCATCCCTCCAAAGAGAATGATCTTGTCTTGAAAAGTTCTTTTTTCGATGAGTCTCATGACCGTGTTGCTAAGGCCAAGCATATTTGTTACATCAAGCATCTTTCTTTGGGCTCCCTGAAAAAAATGTAAACAGAAAAAATGGAAATAACATTTTAAAAAATATTCTCAATAGTACTTTTCTAGATGAATCTCATGACAGTGTTACTCTTTTCATTATCCGGGGCCATATTCTGAAAAGTGTCTGATATCACTGTCCTTATTGTCTGTCATATCTCCCCTGTGTGATTAAACAGCAGTCCGAAACAAATTGCGTATGAGAGAGGAAAATTGGTATTTTGACAAGTATCTTATCATTTGTCTTATCCTTTATAATGTATCATTTTCATGAGGTTATTCAAGCTTAGGAACCCATGGTCTAATAGCTCATGCCTGTGCACATATGTTTGCCCTGAAAATACAGGGTCTACACATAGCATCACATCATTAATTCTCACATACTCCTCTGATCACACNATACAGGGACTACACATAGCATCACATCATTAATTCTCACATACTCCTCTGATCACACATATCCCTGTGAACGCACGATTAGCGGGGTATGTGTGATCATGGGGGTAGGTGAGACTCTGTGATGGGGTGCTGAGTGTGGTTCCTGTGTGTTCAGGGTAATAATATCTATAGAGGACGGTGCTATCAAATCACAGGGTCCTTAACTGGACTACATTGAGATTAAAGAAACCTCCTAGTTGTGTTATCTCTTCAATGGCAGCAATTTTCCTAACTCAAACCTTTCTTCCCCATAGGTACTAAACTGGGAGAGACCTGTCTGTCTACAGTATAAAGTTCCGGAACTGACAATCCAGCAAAACTATCAAACGGGTTTTCATGACTTTCGATTTTGTCTTCTCCATCTTAGAAGATGATTTCACTACAAACATGTGAAATTAAAAAAAGGTTAAATGAGAAAAATCTATTAACAAGCATTAATAATTAAAATGCTAACAAGCATTAATACTCATAATGCTCAAGCGAATTACTAGGTGCTCCGCAGGGGCCTCAGCCAAGTCTTCTATTGGTTGAAACGGTTTTTCGGTTGGAATTACTGACATGATGTTAAGAAATTTCTTATATGCTTCCAGTTGAAAATTGGCAAAGGGTCTGTTAATAACTCATTGTCAATGTTTTAAAATACTGAAATACCAAAGATCATATTTTTAATTAAATTCCTTTTGTTGTTTGGCAATAATTTGACTTGCCTTCAGTATGCCTCGTTGATCTCTTAGGTTTGTGATCGTCGCTGACCCTGAAGCGAGGAGATTATCCATCTCTCTATGGCTGTTATGTAACGATGTGTTGTGCTGGAGCTCATGATCTATCATAATTGATGTGTTATCATCCTAACAAAAAGAAAATCAACAGAATACTGAGTGAATTATGCTTGGCAGTGTTGTGAGGCAGAGTACAATTTCCCTGGACGATGTTGCTTTTCCCTCTCTCTATGGCTGTTGTGAATTGATGTGTTGTGCTGTAGCTTATGATCCATCATTATCGATGTATTATCATCCTGAAAATGGGAAAATTAACAGAATACTGAGTGCACAAAAAAATCATGCTTGCCAGGTCTCATGGCAGGTTGCAAGGCAGAGTACATGTTTCGCTAGACGAGGTTGTCCATCTCTCAATGGCTGCTGTGTAATGATGTGTTGTGTTGCAGCTCATGATCCATCATTATTGATGTGTTATAATCCTGATATAGAGAAACAGTATATTAAAAGAATTATGCTTGGTGGTTCGCAAAGCCGAGCACATTTTAAACTAGAAAAAGTTGTCTATGTCTCTTTAAGTGTTATGTAATGATGTGTTGTGCTGCAGCTCATGATCTATCATTATCGATGAGGTATCATCCTGAAGCTTTTCAATAATATCTTGTACCTTTATGCATTATTCTAGTGACAATATCCACAGACCCTAACATCACAGCGCAGTAGAGTATATCCATATAGTGACTGCACTATATAACTTATCTAATTATCATTATTATAATAATGCACCAATGGACACAAAGATGCTTGCCATAGTTGGATATGAATTTTTAGCACTTAATTAAATGTAATTGCTCCATGCTACAGTGTTGTATATGTGTTCAAGTTTGTAAATTAACAGAAAGATCTATTACGTTATACCATCACACATCCCTACTTACATTTGCAGTAAATCGACGGGTGAGCAAGTCCTCTCTATCCCTCTCCTCCTGCTCCCTCTGATAGCGTCTGTGTTGAATATTACGTAGTGCTGCATTCAGATGCTGACAGTCATACTTGAGTTGGTCCACTTTCCTATTTTGGTCGATTCACGATGGAAATCATTTAGCAAAAATGGGGAAAAAAAAATTTAGATAAGAAGAAGGCTTCATGGTAGCTATTTTTCTTGGAAATGTGAGTGGTCCTGAAAAGGACCTACCCACTCTCGACATTTCGATGAGCATGTTCTCATCATTTTCAAAAGAAAGATAACTTTTTGTACCGTGAAGCCTTCTTCTCATCATTCATCCAAGAGTGAAACCTTCAAGCAATATTTGAATAGAAAATTACAAGTAAATCTACCGAACTCTACATCAATTAATTGCTAAATAAATTCAAGACTTGGCAAATACTAAACCAACATATGTCCAACTTTTTAAACACTTGTATGGCACCATTGGGCTGCATTTCCTACAATGTACGAGGTAAAATTACTAACATATAGAGTACAATGAGATATTATGAAATACTTTACGATTATAATTACAACTCAACTGATTAGGAGAAAATACATTGAAGTGGTATGGTAAAAATATTTTCATGATTTAGTCATAAGTGTATCAAAGTTTGTGATCATAGCATTCCTTCTGGGCTTGCATTCTTTGATTGGTTTTCATTTGAGGTATTGGCCACAATACATTTATCAACAAAAGTAATGTGATGGGAAAATTGAAATAGAAAGATATGTCTACTCACAATTTTGCATTCTGTCGTCTTGATACAGGCTCCTTGTTCACGAGAATGTCTAGTGTTTCACAGTTGCTTGCCAACTTATCTAGTCTGGATTTTATCTCGTTCTCAACCACTAGGAAAGATATTGATATTAAGATTGAGATACTTTCTATATATAGATAGATAGATAGATAGATAGATAGATAGATAGACAGATAGATAAATGGTTTATTGATTCAAAATCTTTGGAGCTAAAAGCTGATTTCAATTTACAGTCAGAGTCAGAGTACAACATTATAAAAATACATATACAAAACGGAAGATAAAAAAAATAAAGCAATTAAAATGTGAAAATTGAGGAATAAAAACTCTCGACACTGGAGAAAATCTGCAGGAGCTTGCTGCCCGACAGCGTCCTCATTCCAAAAGTAATTTTCAAAAACTTAATTTTACACATTTTCATACATTTTTTTAAACAGATTCAGAATACTTGGTTACCTGTTATCAATACAGATGCTGAGAACAATAAATATGGCTCAGTTGTCCCGTTGCAACCCAGGGAATTATTTTACTTTTCACACTTGATTGGCAGTTTTATACATTGTGAAAACACTTTTAACATATTGCTGCATAGTTTTATTTGAAAAAGTTGCTACACAAAACATATTTTGTACAGCAATCATGATAAAATGCATAGCAAATTGTGATGCAATACCAGGAAAATTGTTCCCTGCAACCCATTTGTTCCTGGCTTTATAGTAATGACAGGTAACCAAAATGTTTTGCCCTGCACCTAATGTTTCAAGTTCTAGCATTACTTGAAATTCATGTCTTGTTGCTCTACAGACGGATTTACTAATCGATTAAAATTTCATGCATACTCTACACATATATACAAAAGGTTATTCTTGACAACCCAAAAGCTTACTCGAGGCTTGCCTGGCATAGCAACAAGTAGAGTATGCAAACTGGATTCTAGGTATTTTAGCTCAATTGTTACTTACAATTTAAGAAACGCCATGTAACTATGATCATTGGCAAGTAAAATGGCCTAATTACTCAGTACCAACAAATCTTCTTGAATCACCTCGTGTCAGGAGAATCGGGGCGGTGTTTCACCAAGATAAGAAAGATTTTAAGAACGACTTTATGCACAACTGGTACCAATTCTTGAGCCCAATGATTGAGAATCTTACGCGTATTAAACTGGTAAAGTACACCAGTCTTTCTTAAAGTCATGCATAGCTTTAAGAACAACTTGGTGAAACACCGTTCTTGGCTGGCGTTTCAATCGGTCATTCTTAAAAGTTACGATTTAATTTCAGAATGCAGATATGCCAAAGTTTCCGAATATGCACGAGGATAGAAATTTAAATTTAAATCACCAAAACAGCTGAACCAAACAGTTGGATGAATAATGGTATCACTGGTTTGGGTTTAGATGATTTTGGATGTCCATAGATTTTGTTACCCCCAAATCATGGATAATACTAAAAAAAATACTGATTTTATTTCCTTCCCTCAACTTACAATGAGCATCTTCTTTTCTTGCTTGATCAACACGACTCAGTCCGTTCTGCACATCAAGCACAATCCTGAAAGATATAAAGAACTTGGAAATTGGATTTTGTATCACGCTGTTCCCTACAGCTGGGTTGATTTGGTGACAAACAATTGGTCGAAAGAAGGAAACAAGAGTTTCTATGTAGTTTCCACTGACGAAATGCGAAATAAATGCAAGTCATTGGGGGAGGGGTAGACTAGGCCGTTTTCAAGAGAATGCCTTTTTTGTCATTCTCATGATATAGTTCTCCCCTCCTTTGACTTGGGTTCATTTTAGTAAGCAGCCGGGGACCTCAATAATCTCCATACACTTTATACACAAAAATAGAGGAGCACACAACTAACTAGAGTTTATTTTAGGTGGCTAATAAATAATAATATTCTCAAGTCAATGATGTTCGATTCGCATTCATGAAATTTCCACACCCCTTCTCCCGTTCAAACACATTCCTGTCACACAAATGCAGTGTATGTTCACCAAAGTACGAAAATACACCAAATTGTGGTCGGTCTGTACCTTATACTAAAGCACTGCTGCTGAAGTGAAGATGCAGATGAGGAACATAAATTTTCAATCAAATACTAACAAAAAAAGACACACATGGGACTTGTTCTAATTCAAGATGTTGAAAATAACGTGAATTTAATCAAGATTTCGTACATTTTGGGCTCTATAATAAATGTAGTGCTCTTAAGTACCCTCGCAAATTTACATATAACTTACTTATTCGTTTCATGATATAGTTTCTCCATTTCCAAATCAATTTGAACTTAGGTAGCCGTGGCTCGCAACGTCTCGGACTAGTCCACGTATTTTGTTGTTATCAATAAACCCGGAAGTGTTTCTCATCGCGCTGAGCTAGCTGAGGTCGATTCATCGAAATTCAGTGGGGAGATTTTTTTTTGGGGGGGGGGGGGGGGTGGATATGGAGTGAGCGAATTCTATTCTTTTTATTATTATTAATGTTTTTTCTTTCTTTCAGATGGAGGAAATCAATACACTTTCAAACGATCCTCTTTCCGGTTGCCGTGTCATAGAAAAAAAAATCACAGCCACTTTTTTTTACTGTGCAGAAATGTTTATTCTACAAGGCAGTTATCTCGGTATTTGATACACTGGAAGAAAATGTAAATGTCTGGTCGAATCCGAGTTTATTTGGTTTATTTCGGAATAAGATAAAGATTAATTTGCAAAATTTATTATTTTTATTTTTTTTAAATCTTAATGAATATTTACTTTCATAACTATTTAGCATAAATCTCAACATAGCCTAAAATGCCCTCGAATTTTTTTGTATAAAATTGATAGACAAAATAACTTATTATAGACAGTATTGTTAACTTGGCACTTTAATTTTTTAGCCGCCTCTCTTTATATAGGCCTAAGAAGAGGGTATTGGAATCCACCAAAACCAAACCCAATCAATGGCCTGTCCAAAAGCAGCTCGGAACATATCAGTTTCATCACAAAGGGGTTTCACAAAGGGACTGCGAAACCGGGGTTGGGGGGAGGGGGAGGGGTGATTACAGCCAACCAAAGACTATATAAAGCTATTTGCAGCCAACCACTTTTATGCGTGCAAAAACATATCAGTTTTTAATTATTTGAGGCATTAAGATCTTCTACTGTTCCTGTTAAATTTTAACAGACACGGGCGGATCCAGCTTTTTCCAAAGAGGGCGGTGTTGGGTGCTAAGGAAGACATCAGCGATGGAGCGGAGCGACCAAGCCCGAGCGAGCGAGGTGGTAGAGTGTGTGTGTGGGGGGGGGGGGGNCCAATTACCCCCATCCCCGTGTATCCGTCACTGACAGATAATGATATAATGAAAAGTATTTGATTATATTTTTTGACAAATGAAATTAAATAATCAATTGGAAAAAAAAAAGTAACTTTGAATTAACATCGCATCAAGTAATCTTGATTTTTTTTCTTTCAGATTTTTAATTTATCAAGATAAAAATAAATTACTTTTCATCGCTCGAATTTAGAAAGCAGATTTAAGATTTCAAACAAATATACCAGAAATGTGTCTCAAGGCACCTTTTAAATGGTCAACAAAAAAAGTAAATGCAAAAGACTGCTAGAATGAAGAAACGACTTTATTTTAAATAATCTTTATAATATTTCATACAACAAAATCAACACACTTTAAAAGAATTATTAAAGTCAATATGTTCACGTAATTATAAGGATGTAATAACAAAATACAATGTATTCAGAAAAAAATCAATTACATACTGCCACCGTACTGAAAAAAAAAAGAATTTATTTGAAAACTGAATAATCTATCTCTAATTACAACAAAAGGCAAGACACTCAACTTGATTTCCAAGTAAATAAAGAAATTTGGCAACAACCGTTTGACAATGCTTAAACTGGTTACAGCTGCTCAATGAAAAATCGATAAAATCCAACAAATGATTATACACTCACTTTTTGTCACAATAACAAACCCTAAAGGAATTACTGTCCTCTCACCGAATGAAGAAAAACCAGATGAACAAAATATGAAAATTTGAAGAAAACAACAAACCTTTCAAAACATATGTATTTCACATTTCAATGATATATACTGGTAGATCCTCGCTGCCGATTGGGATCCGTGTGGTCAGCAACTTTTGAAGAATCTGTGACGTTAAAGCGGACAACTTTTGCACTTCGCATATAATTTTTTTTAGAAAATGGATAAAATAATGTAAAGTCTAGAATAAGGATTGAACGTAATTTTTTCTGACACACATGCGAAATTAGTGACGGAAGCATGCTATACTAAATCGAAAAACCAAAGTTTTGATTAGTTTTTCCTAAATAAAATAAGAAGGAATGTGAAATTTGGCATATAGAATGAATTGGGACTTGTCTGACATGACGTCACAAGTCATATTCTGCCATAGTTCTCTTTTTCTTCTGTCGTTGTACAATCCACTTCACAGTGCATCCCCATTAACAGATGGGTTCATGATGTCGCCTTGATAATTTTGCTCAAACAGTTTTTTTTAATGATGTTGTAAGATGGGGAAATCGTTTGTTTCCTTTTTTTTCATATGGGCGAATCCATTTACAAAGAAGGTCCAGGAAACTGCCACAACGCTCCCCAATACACACCGACAACTCATAGGGGCTGTGTCCCTCAAAGAAAATAAATCTCGGTTTAGCCAGATGACACATACGAAAATTATGTCACGGCGTGGAATGACGAAAAAAAGAAGTAACATCAAAATCTAAATTACATAGAATATGCAATATCAAATTCCTCAAGAGTCATGAGGATATCATATCGTACTGTGCTAATAATGATGATGATGAATTGCAGTAAATATACCGTATAATGCTGATAATGATGAAATTTAGATAAAAGGGTACCCGAAAGGAGCAGATGGTGGGCGAGTTATACAAAAAAAAATAGGAAATTTATGTTTGACGTCTTTAAATTCGCCGTTTTATTTGGCTTTAATATACTGTATTAAATACTGCAATGATGGAAATACATGCTGATCTAATTTTTTATCGACTCAAACAGGCCGATGACAGGGTAAATTCATTGTGAAAAGTCAAGATGTCTAAAGATATACATTTAAATGTTTATATCTTTGTCGCCAAAATCCAAGTTCAATCAACTTTGCATTAAAATAAGCTCGAACCTCTTTTCAATGGTTAAACCCGAGCATTTAATCTCTGAAAATCTGAAAATTCCGTTTGATATAATGCCATATTATACGGTATCGACGTAATGCTGGATTGCTCATTTTGAAAATACGTATGTGTCACAAAATGCGTGTGATTCAAAATGTTCTTGGTTCTTTTTTTTTGTGGAGGGGCGGGGGGCAATGGACACATATCTTTTCTTTTTTGATGCGTCTCAAATTCATAATGAGGCATTATGAAATCCTTCAAAACCGCACGGTGACTGCACAGGCATCGTATACGATCTCCTTGCGGGCTCCTTGTATAGTCGCAGAGATGAAAGACGTCTGCTGCAAAATGTAAACTTGGTATTAGGGCAAGCCACGGGCAAGCTTTCGGGTAAATAAAATCCTTTGCATTGAAGTTGCATAAAACTTTGCATTATACATAAAATGGGGAGGCAATTTAAGTAACGAAAACCTATTCTGAAATACGGTAATGATTGTTTATTGACTACCTACATGTTTATGCTAAAATATACAAACTTCACTATTAAAATTCGTAATCGTTTTCATGTCATTAGCTATGTTGACCACAGGGGAAACCTTACATTTTTTATCCATGTTATAACTGCAAAATTATTACCGTATGCAAGACTGGAAGAAATTTGATAAAATACACAACTCCCATTCAAACTTCTACAATCGTAATACAAGCTATGACAACCCTTAATGCCCCGGTCACATATGACCCCGGAAGCAACACGATTCACCCCGACTCGTTGTTCTGAGGAAGTGAACTGTGAACAAAGAGTCGGGGTGAATCGTGTTGCTTCCGGGGTCCTATGTGACCATGCGCATATCAAAGATTTGATGCCCGGGGCCCAACCAGATTTGGCTAAATTGACGCTCTATAAACAAACAAGTTCATTTACACTCAGTATAATCGTTCTTGAACGGCAAAAAATATCCTTTTTAAACTGGAGAATAGATGTGCAAGATGGAATAAAAGTTGTTTGTTTTCTCCACTTCGTTAAATCAACATTTTATTCCTTTTTTCATAATCCATTTTTTCCAATTACCCGGAATGTTACAAAAGTGCAACTTTCTCTACAAATCATAAATATAGTATAATAACAAGAATTGAAGATCTCGTGGTTCATTTACCCCAAAAATAATATTCTAATCATCATTATGAAAAAGCTCTGCAATAGTAACAATACAGTTAACAAATGTTTAGAGACCTCAGTGAAAGAAGTGCCTAAGTGCATGTATACACTGCAAAAACTAGGGTGTTATATTGAATATCGAGTTGGTATTGATAATGCAAAATTAAAAAAAAATGTCAGAAAAACTAAATTGCAGAAGTAAAGTGATTCCAAATTCATCTTGTTATAATAAACCGATTTTATTATCGATTTCGATGGTACACACTTGTTAAAAGGGGTGCAACTTGTCCCTTTATGGGTGCAAAATAATTCAAATAAGTATGGCGTGGGCTCAAACCCCGCAGCTGTAAAGTGTTTCAACACGATTCAACACGACTCTTTGCTAATTAACAGTTAACTGTCTCAGAACAAAGAGTCGTGTTGAATCGTGTTGCTTCCGGGGCTATATGCGACCGGGAGTTTAAAATGGAAGCTAGACTGAACACAATTCAACGCGACTCTTTTTTTGGCATGGGGGCAGTCAACGGTTAACTGAACAAGGAGTCGTGTTCAATCGTAGCTTCTATATGTGCCTGGAGCCTTAGGGACTTCTCTCACTGAGGTCTACACTAACGAAACGATTACTAGTCGTCATCGAAATCGAGCACAGAAGGCTGCGTGGCCTGCGTGAGGAATGTGGAGACCGTCGATCCCGTGCTTTCATGACGAGAACTCACGACAGGGAACTCATTGAAAGACGGGCATGTTCGAAGCGCGCCATTGTTACAGTGCTGACACGCATGACGACGCCCTGGTTGACTGCGCACTCTATCCACGGGTGGAGCAGGTCCGATTCGTAAGGGTAAGACCTGTGCATAGAAAATAAAGACGAATTCGTTAAACAGTGGCCTTGACATTTATAACGAAAAATAATCCTAAAGGAAAGGGAAATATATTTGTTTGGGCGCTGAACTTGTACACATTGTGCCCCCTTCCTTTGCAGGCGCGATGATGATGAATTTAGATTTAAAGGCGTTTCTCATGATGATGAATTTAGATTTAAAGGCGTTTTCTGTGTCCTTTATTTGTACCGGTGGCGAGGGGGGAGAGGGGAGGGGAGCAAGCAAAAATTAAAGGGCACCTTATACGCCTTTCATCATGTTCATTCCGTTGCTACGATATCATTTAGTTCTGTAGCTGAGCTGAACTCGGAAAAACTCCCGTTCTCTTCTCCATTCCATCTTTTCCATATTTATGGGGGCGCCAACCCCTGCAACCCCACATGGTCATTAAAGCCGTATACTTCGCCCAGACGGACGTATTTTGAGAAAGAATGTCATTGTGAAAATGAAAAACCTTCAAAAGGAATATTGTAATACAGGATTGTAATCTTCATTCCTATATAGATTATTCCAAATAATGAAAGAGAGCTTGGTACTAATATATTTTTTTCTAAGTGTGCATAACATTCTAGACACCCACCATGGCGCCGCACTGAAAGCAAAGGTGCGGGGATCCCGGCTATATATTTACAGCTCTCCCCGCCAGTCATGACCACATTGGCTGCACTTGTAATATCCGTGACCAAACTCACGTAGGTCACTTATTTGGAATAACGAACCTCCACAATAACTTTCAAAACCTACCATTGCTCGTACTTCAGAATACCAAATAACTATCTAAACATACCATTGCGCCGCACTGAAAGCAAGGTGCAGGGATCCCCGCATTAGCTCTCCCAGTGAAGTCGTGACCACATTGGCTGCACTTGTAGTATCCGTGACCAAACTCACGTGAACGAGGTATCGGGTCGTAACGGACATGACATCTTGCACAACTGGAAGAGAGATATGAAACAAACACACGTCTTTACTCATTAGTATTCTGATCTCTCGTTTACTTGAATAAATATATCGGCTTAATGTATTTATTTATTTATTTATCTATCTTTCTTGTTATCTATTTATACATTTATTTATTTATCTATTCATTTATTCTTTTACCTATTCATTTATTCATTTATTTATTTATTTAATCATTTATTTATATATTCGTCTGTTTCACTATAATCATACTTAACCTCCCTCCATTCCTTCCTTGATCCTCATCCTGTTTATGTCAGTATTTTGATGCATATTCATTACGCATGTTATGTGCCATTTGTTCACATTTATGCGTACTTTGGCTTTTTTCTTCATGGCGAATAAAGGTATACTTGTTTTTCTTTCTTTTCATTTATTCATTCATTCATTAATCCATTGGTATATTTGTGTGTGTGTTTGCCTGTCTGTTTGTGTGTGCATGTATGCTTATATGTGAGCCGTGTGTGTTTCTGTATGTGCGTGTGTGTATGTACAGTATGTATGT
>BQKZ01000085.1:189757-221729 GCA_036244855.1 Temnopleurus reevesii
ACCAAATGACCTCAAAGAATCTGCTTGCGGATCGCAAAAATCATGACCTCATCCTGACCTTCATCCATTCTATTGGATTGAAAGTTTAACATAGATCATAAGAACTCCCAGCAGAAGCTTACCATACCAATATAAAAATCAATGAATACAGGAAAGTATAGTACCTAGAACATTGTTGTAAGACACAGGACAGAACCAGTATTATATGTTGTTTGCTAAATCAAGGTTTTTACGAATTACCTCTAGCTACTGGTGTACGGGACGTAGACACGTCAAACACCATCAAAAAACGAAAACAAACAAAACAAAACTTGTAGAATTGGCATTATTGTGTTATCTGTCACCTCTCAATTCACTGCCGCCTCTTTAGTCATTGCTGGAGACAGATAGCCTCTCGCATTGACTTGTATTTTACTTAATAGTTGAACACAAAATCTACGCACAGACACTGAGACAGCGACAAGGAAGGATGGTGGTGACAGATAGCACGATTTGGCCGTAGAATTGATCTTTTGGAGATTTCATGGTTTAGCCTATTTAATCGTAGTTTAGTTCCCCCGAATTCACTTGGCACACTGATAGTATCGTATCGCTTTATTCAGTGCACAAAGTGGGGACCTTAATCCACTTTATTGCGTGTAAAGAAAATATGCATGCACTCTTTAGCGAGAAGGGACTTGAAGAATAAGTCTGCGCCAGAAAAATCATAATGATAATAATACACAAAATTTATATAGCGCTTGATTCCAAAGAAAAAAGGTTCAAAGCGCTTTACAATATAAACATAACAAGTCAGATGAACAGATTAAAAAAAATTTGAAGTAATTCCGACGAAAAATAAAAAGTTATGAATACTTCAATGTTCATGATGGAACAGTGGTTTTCATATATTACTGTATGGCATTCACCATAAGTACACATGGCTTTAGGTCAAGTGTGATGATGTATGTAATGTGACTAGCTGTCAGTAAGGTTATAACTTATTGTTCTTAGGAATCCATTTTACTCTATAAATCCTTCTTTTTTTTTTACTCTTCAAAGGATTGAATCAATTAATGTATCTATACCCATGCATATAATAATGAAAAAAAGTCTTCTTTTTGCGTTAATAGGCATTGAGAAGGGGGATTTTTTTTTAAACAATAAGATATAAAGTTCTTGCAGAGAAGTGCATGAAATACACCAATGAACCTTGCCAATTTGCACGACAAACAACTGTTTAGTTATTACGTTGAAATATTTATAATTTTCTTATTGTCCGATTCGCCTTACAGTGTTTTTTTCCGTTCGTCTGATTTTACTGCTTTTAATCAAAGCAAGATTTTTTTAAATTTAATTTAAGCCATCGCCTATGAAACCCAAGTACAGTTTTGGTTAAAGCGAATATTTTCATCACCAGATTTTGTCTTCAAACCTATATGAAATGAAATATAGTATCATAAACATATTGCACAAAAGATTGTGCGAAAAATGAACAAGTTTGGGAAAAGCTATGACCTAAAATGTGCAATTTCAATATTTTCTTTCTTAATAGAGGACAACTTTCCATGCTCAGAATTGGATGAAAATTTAAGAATTTAATTGTTGTGTATATCTCTATATCATTCTATTGTCAAATCTCCGAAATAACTTTGTATATGCTCGATAACGAGCAAAATAATGCTATAACCAAAAGAGGGCGCTAAATATGATTTAATAACAGTAAAAAACAAATATCAGATCCCTTATTCCAGACAGAGCAACCCAAGCAGTCATTGACCCCAACATGGCTTATGCAGAGCTGCCAACCAGTACGGATTCCTTTCCACATTTCAACTCTATTGCACATAGCAAGGGAGTGTTCAAATGAATAGATATTCAAGATCAATTTACAAGAGGAGAAGAATATAATCAAACACACCTGTTTCTCCGCAAAAATGCTTTATCATCCACCGGCATAAACTGTTTATTGATTTAGGGTATGAATCAAATGAATGTTTTGCTGTAACAAAATGTCATACCTCTCAATCTTATAAATAACTTTCAGATGCTTTCCAGCTGATACCATTGATTCAAGGAGACAAAAACATGGTATTGTGGACATAACAATGTTAAACTTGATTACTGATGGCCATATAATAAAGTACTCCATAAGAAAACGAAAGGGAGGGAAAATACGGATTTTGGTTGGCAGCTCTGCTTATGGCAAAACAAAGCATAGTCTCTCACTTGAAAGCAATGGGAATTCAAATTGCCCTCGCATCAAAAGCGGAAATGCCATTTAGGTAACTCTTGAGCAGCGGGGCAATACCACTGAAGGTCTGTGACGGTTGTGTGACATTCAAACTAAAATACGTGGTTACAAAATTAGATTATTTGTCCCATTTTTTTACAAAACTGAAAGTAAAACTAACATTTAAAATATTTGTTGTACATCTTTAGAAATTATTTCATGAACTCATAATATTTATTTTGAAAATAGATAATTTCTAAATCTAATGCAAAATTGTGGATAAAGATGCAACCATGATTTCACTTTATAAATTGCAATTTCAGTTAATTCAATGAACAGTCAGCATTTACAGAATTGTTGAGATCCCCTTTGTCTTTGAAGCATCCTTTATTCTATTAATACTTGCAATTTTTCATACACGTGTATATCTTCCCTGTTGGCAGGCATTTTAATAAAAAAATCAACTACAAATTAAACTTTGCAGGCTTCATATACATTCATACGGCTATTTAAATGTTGCTACATTTAATAGAGGAGGACGCTGAAATAGTCCTCATGTAAAAAGAAAACATGGGAATCCCCAATGCATGCTGTGAATATTTATACTCATCTTTAGACAAATCAAGTACTGAGATTTGAGATATTATGCTTTTAGGTTGGTAGTCTTGAGTGTACAGGTAGTTTCATTCCATTTTATTTTGGACTGCAGAGTGCTTTGGAAGAAAAAAGAAAGTTTTCTTTTTTCTAAAAAAAACTAGGAAAGAAGTGTCTTTTTTTATAAAGGAAATTCTAACTATTTACATTAATCACATAGCAATTATGTCCCCATTGATAAATATTGTTGAATTTTCACCTTTTTGTATAGATCGATGTAGCACATCATCTGTTGATGGTCATCTTACTAGTTACGCAACCTAATTCAGCGTGATTGCATGGTTGATAGACTGCCCAATTACTCCCTCTTCTCTTCACCGGTGATCGTCAGAATGAGTCTGACCAGTGGACTGACCCGGCCGAAGAGGATGGCCATCGGAATCCTCATGCTGCTCATTGTCGATGTCATTTGGGTCGTATCGTCAGAGATAACTCGGGTAAGGCCTTATGACAGTTTATCTTTCAGATTATTATCATTATTAATTTAGCCATCAAAAAAGTTTACAAAAGTTAAAAAAAAAAATGTATCATTGTTAATGAATATGTATAAAAAGAAAAAAGTACAAAGAAGAAAAGGGAATAAAGCATGAAGATCTACTCTTACTATAAAGGACAATATTATAGTGTACATAGAATATAGCAAATACACTGAGTGTTTTGAAAGATTATTATACATAACACATGTATACGGGCATTCTGATCAGCAAAAATTTTTATTTTAACAAATTCATGGGAGAAAAATTCACGAAAACAAAACCTAGGCAAAAATTTATACAGTATTCTAGTTCCAGGCATGTCAACCTTTTGGAATGTTTCAATTCGTATTCAATTCCATTCAATTCAATCTGCTAATGTTGGCCCCTTGCAAAATTTTCTTGGTATCCCATAGTAATTTGCTATCTATGCATTTTAAAATGTAGCACGCTTGCTACACGAAAGGCATTTTTTTTTTTACATTAGCTACACTTTCACATACTGTATTAGAAATGCACAGTAAAGTGTTCAAAATGTTGAATGTGAAAAGTGAAATCATCTCCTGAAATTTCATAACAATTTTACATTATTTTTCTGCATTAATGGCACAGTGTACACTTCTCCATTTTCCTTGATCTGCATGTGTACATTGCATGTTTGTTCTCTCTGGTCGATCATCAAAATACAAAGACTTTCCCCACTCTGCTGTGTGCATAGTAGAAGAATTAATATATTCTGCAGAATCCTCGACCCAGTGCCCTGTCTGAGCTGTTGATTTGATTCGTGTTGGCAATCGTTCCTGTATTGCAGTGATATAGCCCCAAGTCGGATGGGTAATAATGAGAGATATCTCACTCCTCTAATTGAATTGGGGTCCTAGGAATGGATGAAGTTTTTGCAGGGAGTATGATCAGCTGCAGAAAATAAATAGATGATAAAATTTAAAGGGTAAAACATAGGGAGAAGAAAGGAAACTAAATGATTTAGGAATGGGTTGACAGATCAGTTTTAAATCTGGCTAATAGATGGGCATTGATCTAATTGTGGGGATTTAAGTTTGTAAAATTTGTGTTCAAATCCTACACATTGTTTTTTTTTTTTTGTTCTATCATGAATGATTGGGGAACAATCAGAGATATATTTGAGCAATCTTGGCTAAAGTTCACAAAACATGAATGAAATACAAATATGCAATTTATTCTTATTTCATTTGCTATATTATTTCATCATAAGTTGATACAATACTTCACATGTACTAGGGCACTTTTTTTTATAGGGACATACCATTTGTTTCTTTGTTTCATTTAAAGCCCATGAATACAGTTTTGGTAACAAAATTTTAAGAAATGTAAATTTTATTGGACTTTTATCATGACATACATATCTTACACACATTTCGAGACCAAGGCATAATTTTTTACGAACTAATTCTGTTTGAAAATTTGAATTTGACCGTTAAACCATATTTAGCGCCCTCTCTTGTTATTAACAATATTTCGTTTGTTATCGGGCATAAGCAAGGTTATTTCTGGGAAGTGTCGGGGTACACGACACTAAGATAGTTTGCACATTTTAGGTTATAACTTTAGCAAAACTTATTTATTTTTCACACAAATTTCATTTAGATTTGAAGACAAAATCTGGAGACAAAAATGTTCCCCTTTTACCAAAACTTTACTTGGGCACAATAAAATGTGCTTTACATGTAGGGTACCATTTTTCTGGGTTTGCATACCTTCTGTTATTCGTCTAGAGATTTTATCTAGACAATACTTCATTTATTTAATTCTGGCCTCATTCATTTGAAATAATTCTTTGCTCTCTGTTTCTCACACCAATGTAGTTCATCTTCCACGATATCGGGTATGACAAGCCGTTCTTCTCCACCTATCTCAAGACGTCCATGTTCATGCTCTACCTGCTCGGCTTCTTCTTCTGGAGGCCGTGGCGTCGCCAGTGCCTGGACTGCTTTGAGAAACCAAAGACTTTGGTAAGTTCAGTCTCAACAAGAACGTAATTTGGGGGTTCACTTGAATGTCTTGACAGATATCAACCAAAAATTATGTATGTGTACAATATACTTTGCCTATTGCACTACTTAATAGAGAGGTAACAAAATTGATGGGCATTAGCAACTCAGAGCTCAAAGATACTATTTTAGTACCTAGATCTCTAGAGGTAAGTTTAGTCTCGACAAGAACCAAATTTGAAAGTTGACATGAATGCATTGACATAGATCAGCAACTAAATTAATGTATGTACAAGGCACTTTGCCTATGAGTATCGCAGTTGATGATAAACAGGTAAAAAATTGCTGGACATCAGCAACTCGGAGCACATAGATACAATTGTGTCTCCACCTCTCTATACTCACTGTGAGCAGAATGGACAAAGGCCTGGGACAAAGTTATACAACCTCCATTCAAGCATTGACAATTTAGCTACATGCAGATGGACATAGACATTTCTGTCCTTCTACATCTAATTATGTGGACAATTAGGATTTTCTTTTGTGATTATGAAGCTATTGTGAATACTTGAATAAAGTTGTTTACTTTGTCCTAGTCCTTTGCCTCTTCTGCGACTGTAATAGATAGCAAGACAAGTGATTCTTATAATTTGGGAAATTTTTCTTTTGCAATAGTTGATGACTAGGTACAAGAAAAAAGAAATATGTATGCTATCAGAGGAGACAAGTATGTTTTATGTGATTGTTGACTTTTGAATTTATCATGTTCATACTGTTACTGAAAATACTACTCCATTTTGATATGAATTGAAAGAACATAAAGAAACAAAGGAATTGTGAATTTCGATTGATGTGAGTGCCTCATTGGAATAAGAAAGTTGCAAGAATCTCTAATGACCCAACAGGGTTTAAGTTACCCCGAGACCCCGGCTATTCAAAAGTTAAACCAATGGTGTAAAAACAATCGATTAGACCTAGGTTAAGTTGAATCTTGCTATTAGAATATGGGCTTATTTGTTTAAGGGTCCCCTGGAGTTAGATACTTCTTCCGTTGAGGTCATCTACATGTATTGCCAAGATGACTAAAGGAGCAAGATGGCCTTTATCTTATAGTATCCACAGAGAATTGTAAACACATGATGCATAAATGTACTATCCGAAGTTCCCATAGTCACATATCGGCCTTTTTACTCTGAATAACAAACACAATCGGTATCTTAATTAACCACACTATTGCAAATATTTAGACCTACCTGTGTGCCATCTCTTTATTAGGATAAACAAATATTATTTGGATGCCCAAGAGACCCATTTTTGAAAAATAGCATCAGTCTATTAAAAAAACAATGGTTCACATTTCATGAGGGAAATTATAATCACTCAGAAGCCATTTAGGATCCCCCTCAAAAAAAAAAAATATATATATATAAAAAAATAAAAAATAAAGTTATATTTCACATGCTTATTATATTCCTGCTAATGTTTTATTTGAGTGATAAGTTTAAAAAAAAAAAACAGAGAGAGAAGATAAAGATGGTATCAGTTAATTTTCAGAGGATCGGTCGGTGGAGGGAAACTAACTAATGATCAAGAAATGTTTCATGGAACAACAGGAAATCCATGAACAGTATCCATTAAACTTTGTATTAAATGCTACCAAATTTGTCAGGAAGTACTGTATTTACCTCCAATACTTTAGCTCTTAATGTACAAAAATGAGCATTGAGCTTTTAATAATCCATATTAATGTTGATTAATTTCAAGTGAGACAGTCTACACTTTGTCTCTGGCAAAGGGCTTTCTTTTTTTAGATTGAAATCTTTGGCTCATTTTGATTCTCCTAGACTTCACAAACTTGTATTCCTGTGCTGGATATTTTGATATTGCACATGGAAATTCAATTTTGCAACAGTTGCTGGGTGGAATGAGCAAGAATTACTGGTGCGGAAACATGTAGGCCTACATGTATGGAACGTGAGCACTACCAGGATAATGCTAATTTCATATTTATATTTTTTTGCTCTATATAAACGATCATATTTCAGATTTATGCCTGTTAATTTTCCCTGAAGCAGGGTGATTTCATATACAATTAAAATATCTGTTGGTGTTTGGTTCTGACAAAATTCTTGTTTTTCCAGAACTTGACCTAAATAGATCTTGGAAAAGTTAAGCTTGTTTCAATTGTATCCATGTGTAGATCTTGCGCTCAATGTTCTCTATGGAGTGTACATGAAAAAAATGTTTTGTACATTTTCTACTTGTATGCAATGGAAATTTGAGGGGGGGGGGGGGTAGAGCTATTTATCTGCATTTTAGATTGTGAAGATGTTATGTAAATAAATAAAGTATGATACTCCATATACAATAACCTGTATTATAAAGAATGCTAAAGCCAGTTTTTAGGCATTCTTTCGCAGCCAACTTTTCTCAAAGATTACGCTCTGTCGGCTCCCTTCAAGACACTTGTTTTCAAAGGATTCTGTTTGCTAGAAAACCTTTCAGCCATTTATAATCAATCCCAGTTGTGTCACACTCCTGATCTTTTTCAAGGAAAGCTTACTTTTATCATGTCTGCAAGCACAAAATGCAAACATTCTTTGAAGTTGTAAAAATAGAACTTTTACACTTATGTGTTCAGTGGATCAAAAAGCTTACGAAGTCAACAATATAGTTTTGTGTAGGACAGTGTGATCAATGGCTTGCCAGGGGATGAATGAAAATGGTGAAGAATATCTGTTTTTCTGACCTGTAGGTAGTGTCAATAGATATGTTTTCATCAAGGCTGAGGGGTTTCTCCAGCCCAGTGGGATTCATTTACATGGCATTTGATGCACTTTAAAGCGGTCTAGTGCAATCGCTTTGCGCTGACAAATACCCCTTGTAGTGTAGAAGATATATTGAAATCCTGTAGTATCTGTGTATTCGTAAGGTCACCTTGAGGTGCCATAGGACCTGTGCCCAAAGAGGGTGGTCATGGTAATAGAAAACAACAACATAAAGTAGAAAATATACTACAAAACCAACTTACTTTAAGAAACTAGCAAATTGAGCAATAAGTAAATTTGTGAAAGGGTAAAACTGATTTCAATTCAAAATTTGCTTGGTGGCAGTGTCAAAGAGCTATGAGAGCTACAAGTTTCCATGATAACCTACATGTATCTGTTGAAAAAGCACTTCAAATGATTATCCCTATTAAATGGCATCTTTCATCATTTTACTAAGTGCATAGAGATGAAATGAAAGTGATGTGCGCTATAAATGCACTGTGTCATTATTGAGATATAAAGATGAACAAAGTTTTCACATTCCCTAGAATGTTAATTCCTTCGTATTGAATGGAGCAGCAATTTCTATTCAATCTTTAAAAACAAATCAATGTTATTTTGTGCTTTTCTTTATTATATTTGGTTGATTCTGAAATATGAAAAGTTGTAGAAACCTACAGTATGGAAGGTCTATATTGTGCCCACATACACGTTTTTGTTTGTGCCCATTGTTTATATTAGAGAGGTAAACTTCAATAATTTTAAGCTTTAGATGGCAATTTGCCAAGTCCAAATTCATTTCAAGCCAACCCTTTGCTGGAGATAAGAATATTTGGGTATGTTGACAAAACTTGTTTACCTTGATTTTGGCAATTAAAGCCTTTAATGGGGATATAACATACTTTGATTTTCAATAGTTTCCACAGATCATTTTGCAAAAAAAGAATCTTCAAGCATGCATACCACTGTATTTTGAAGGATTATTTGCCCCAAAATGTTTTCCTTGTATTGTGTGTTCTACTTTATATGATTTTTTTTATTTGGCAAAAATTGACATTTATAATTTGTTTAATATTTGAACATACATTAGCCATGATATTTCAATATTTCCTCATTTAATTGATTTACTTGTCAATTTTAATTGCCATTTGCCAATATTTACACTTCAAATTTGAGCCACAGAACTGCAAACATCTAGCCCCTGATTTTTCAGCCTCATACTCTATCAGTACTACTCACTCAATATTTATGCTGATACACAATTTACCTGGCTACATTATACATTACGATTACTGAAATAATAGAACATATTCCTGAATAGTCTCGCGTCTAATGTCATTAAACATGAACATATTCTGTCAATTTCTTTATGGTCGTTCCAACATATAAGTCGAAGTATGAATTATACAAAAAAAATCAGAATTTAACCAAAAAATTGAAGTGATACAAAATTGATTGGTCTCCATGTTCATGTAGTCTGTCTCAGTGAAAACTATTTTCACCATCCTTCATTGTCTAAAATATTCAGAATTCATGTTCTTGTATGGTGAGTTCCAAATGAGTAATCAACTGTTTTTGCAAATTATCTTAACTTTCCAGCAATATATTAAGATGGCACTGAAATCTTTAAAATTTCATGATAGTGATGATCAGGAAAATCCACCAAAACATGTATTCTCTGCCCAACTGACTATCACTTCACTCTGTAGCGAAAAGCAGCAATGTACTAACATCATGCACCACTCAAAGATTCCATTGTACCCTAGGGTTATCATGTTCTATATTGCTCCCTCTCTTGGGATTTTTTTTAACTGTCTATTTTGGTAATATTGATGATGATAAATTGATTGAAGAGAAATCAAAATGAATTATTAATTGCATTTACAGATTTTTCTTTATCGTAATCTTCACAAAAACTAGGTCTCGCACAGTTCAGAATATTTCTAGAATAGTTCAAGAAAACATTTTTTTCTATTTGGCACATACGCATAGTGCATCATATTCTTTGGGTTTTATTCAGAGATTGCACACCCACCTTATGCTTTCATCATGTGCTATAGCATTGGAATTTAATAAATCAAAACAGTATGTGTATGTCATGAAAGTAGAGGATTACTTCGAATTATCTGTATTAATATACCTTTACCAGGGAGGTGTAAAACTCACAACTCCCTGCCTGTACACAGACATTTGTATATGAATCACAACACTTATTCCTCTCATGAATACCTGCCCTTTTGTTCACCTGACAATTTTATTCAATCATGATACACGCATGTTTCCAGACATTGTAAATAACATCATTTTATGGAGCATATAAAAGTCACAACACAAAAAGTTTGTTGTGCAGGACTCTGTTATTTACTTTTTGTCCTTCAAATTGAAGATTTTGATCTGCATTATGATGCATGCCAGTCAATAGATTTGTGGGGGTGCAGATTCCGGACTTTGGTCATGTGCATTTCTATGGACGCACTGTCAGGTCATCAAAATTTTTAAACTTCCAATTTATTACTCACTTACTCACTGGAGGTACAGGCAAATAGAGATAAGTTGGAATTGACAAACTCACATTTTTGTATTCAAGTATGAGGTTTATAAGATAGTCTATATTTAGGTCTACTATTCACAGATTAGATGTTTTATGTACATTCAATGTATTATGTCCAGAAGATTGCTAACCAGGAAGTGCTTGAAAATTGGAGCAAATATAATCACGATGCTTCGGTTCATGATCTTTAAAAATTTTGAAGGGTTGTTAAATGTTATACAGAAATTTGCATTTTTGATGAGTGCTTTACACTGCTGTTTTTTTTAAAGAAAATAGGCGGGTTTACTTATATTCAAATTTATGTGCGTTTAACGGAGTTACGTGGTATTCCATAGACCGGTTGATAACAATAAGACTACAATAATTGGAATCCAGTTTGCATAAATTACTTGTTGCTATGTCGGGCAAACCTCGGGCAAGCTTTCGGGTTGTCAAAAACAACCTTTGTGTTAGATGTATGCATAAAATTTGCATCTATTAGTAAACCCACCTATTGAGACATCATTCCTTTATGGCCCTCTTTTGAATGGAAGGTGGCTTCTTTTTTTCCCCTCCCATTAATGTATCGGTGAATGATCCCCCCACCATTTACATATCCTGTATCTGCCCTTTACAATTAAATTGCTCATTGAGATACATGTGACTTAACAATTTACGAAATAGTTAAAAATATTAGATTTTAAATCACTATGAAACGGTCATGTATCTGTTAATAATAAAAGGTTTGTAGTTATTTACGACAATGAATTGTATTTCCTCATTTTCGACTTCTCTCTCTCTCTCCCTCTCCCTCCCGCTCCCAATTTATCACCTTGTTGTTCTTGGTTTTAATCATTTTGTTATATTATTATCATACACTGATCTTCTCAGTACCTACATGTACATATACTTTGGGGTAGTTTTATGTGTATATACACCAATTAATAAATAAATATACAAACAAATGAAAACTATTTTTGTTTTTCAGAATATTGATGAAAACTCTAATGATGACAAGGATGTACTAATTTGCAGTCAAGAGCATTTACTGGTAAGTTGCTTCATAATCAAGTAAAATACCACACCATACCACATGTGCAATACCACATTGTAGAATTGCATAAACTATGATTTTGCCCAAATTGATAAACATCCTGATTTTTGCTTGTTTTTGTAGCTTTTTAATGATTTGAGTCTGTTACTTTCATTAATTTACCCCATCTCATTCAGTTCACTGCTCAGAACAATAGATATGTGTATAGTACCATGATCGTACTCTGATCCCACTGTTCGAAGCTTTAAAGCTTTAGAAAGGAGTCCCACCCATGGCATTAATTTCCATCATCAAGAAATTCGTCCACATTGTTCTGCACTCAACCCAGGTGTGGTGAATGGGTACCTGGTAGGAACATATTCCTTTAAATGCATGAGTGTCTTATAAGCTGGTTTTGCTATAGCCAGGTTATTAATGCTGCATTAATTGTAGAGTGCTTAGAGATTTCTAAACAGAAGCAAATAGCACTATACAAGAACTGCATATTATCATTGTTACATTATGATTATAACAGGTAAGCAAAATATTCATAATTGCACTGTACGTGTATCATTTGCACATGAAAAACCTTGAGTTGTAAACCTGGATCAGGATATCCATAATCATATTGTGGTTTCTCCAAAGGGTGTATTGGTCTCGTTAGTCATTGTGATTGTGTGTAGTAGGCCTACAATATCATTACATTCTTCACATATGCAGGAAGCCTACCTGTATCTTGTAGAAGAGAAATCATATTTCATCATAACATATTTCTTACTGGGTCAAAAATCAAAGGAATTACAATGTCAGTATTTTCTGGAGATAAACATTACCAATGTCCAATGTGAAAAATGGTTGAAACTAATATTTTTGTTTTCGTTCAATAATGACTTTTACACCCTAGGTCATACATTTATAGGCTTTAAACTACAAGACACCAATATAAGCAAGCAATTCATCATCACAACGTCGTTAATATTGTGTCCTTGAGAAATTTGTGAATTCAAAGCTCAAGTCTTGCGAGTATGTTTGGTTTCAATTTATGCGTCCAAAATGATCTCTAACTCATTATCAAATAATCATGAACACAAGCACAAATTTCTTAGCTACATTGTAGGTGACTGCAAAAAATGCAACATTCTTTGCCTGCAGTTCAATAAATATAAACTGCCACCAGCGATATGAGAATCTAATTTAGAAAATTAGAGCAAGGATACATGCACATACAGGCATAGATAATGAATTTTGTGTGCATTAAACCATTGATAAATAGCTCTATTGCTGAGTCATATGATGACCTGTCTGACTCATTCGCTATACCTGTGGACAGGCTGAAGTCACTTTAATTGAAGACCGCTGACCACAAATATGCATGAATTCATATTCAAAATGAAAGCTTATCCACACTGTTCAGTGTATGAAAATCCAATATGGTCGCAAACAGTAAGGAAAAGATAACTGCAACTGCAAACACTTGTGCATGTTATTTTTATGGGCCGATTATATTCTAATATTTTTCACCTTAGATTGTCATTGTCATTATTCCCAGGTTATCAAAGATTAAATTAAGATTAAATTACAATTTTATCTCAACTTTGCTGTACATACCTCTGGGAGTATGAGCAAATAACAAAAAGCAAAAGATAAAAAATAAACAATTAAACTAACAAACAAAAAATAACTTGTGACATATTAATCATATACACTGACACAGTGATATTTTGAAATGCTAGCTTCATTTCAATTGTTGTCTTTCTCAAGGGCATTGTTTGCTTGTTCCAATTTAAAAATCAACTTCTTTTGATAGACTGAAACAGTCGTGACCTTGATCACATCCCTATTGTTATTTTTAGAATCCTGGCTTCACAAAAAAAAACATTTGTTTCCTTCATTGGCATTTGTCGTTAATATTCAGATTGAACGGAAACGTTTGCTTGTGAAATGAGTAAGGTCAAATACAATAAAAGATAAAACTAAACATTATCCATACCTTGGAGCCCTCCATGTGGACATTGTAAATTTTTATTCCTTCCCATATACTACATGTAGCACCTACTTTATACTGAGATTCTTTTAATGAGAGTCTTTCTCTGAGAGTCTTTTAATGAGCTATAACAGACAGAAATGTAGCTCAAAATGGCATAATTATGTTACCGCCCACGTAGAATTGCTTTTCATTCAAGCAAAGGAGACATTTCTAATTATAAGTAGTTTAAGGAGGAAGGAATAAGTGACTTATAAATAATATCCATCTGTGTGCTAATGGCCTGGATCGAGTTGAATTGAGATGAGCTAGTGTTTATCATGGCTGGACCATACCGCCAAAGGGTGGCTGTGCTAAATCAACCAAATTTAGAGTCTTTAATTGCTTTAGCATATGGTGAAACACAGACGTCAGGGAAGACAGTGCACTTTTGTCTTTGACATGGACATGTCTGTGGTGAGCATTGATGCTGGAGTGATTTTTATTTGTTCATTTCTTTCAAATCCAAAGCTGTTTGGGTGAAAATAATTATCGCACTTTTCATAGGTCCAATTTTAAAATGTGAAGTGTAACAGAGTAACAATATATCCAAACACTTGAAAATTTATACTTGAAATGTATAGCTATAATCACAGATATACAAGACTAGAAAGCATAGCTAGTTACAAAAATGCATCTGGGCCATAAATCGCTAATGAAAATGGCTTGCATACACCTTTTGTTCAATAGAGTGACTTGTAACAAATCGGAATTGCTACTAACAAATTAGCCATTAATTGCAAACATATATGGGGCCCTAAACATTATATCACTATATGACAATCATGCTGCGTACCTATAGAACTTCTACTCATTTTGGTTGAAACATGCATCTGAACATTCTGTTAGTTTAAGTTAGTCCAAAGTGTTTCTAATTGAGATTTGATACAAACTGTTGCTTTACTCTTCATGCTGCATGCCTCTCAAAATTTAAGATAAATAATATTTTGAATTAAGATAGAAGCAAAAAATTTATGATTGCAAATGAACTCAACCAGAATACTGTCAAAGAATTTACTAATTTAATAATAATAATTAGATAATTTATATAGCGCAGTCACTATATGGATATACTCTTCTGCACTTTGATGTCAGAATTTATTTGACAATCCACGCACAATGAAAGTGTTACAAAAAGTGTTGCAAATCGTATGACCTTTACATACATTGAAAGTCATTCTCATTTATTGTTGACATGTATTAAGTAGTGTGGAAGGGGTCAGTAATAGCATGAACAGTTTATTACATCAATCTGAAAACCATACAATTCATGTTCTGTCTTTACGTAGAGCGATCCATTGTATGTACCAGTCAAGTTCAATGATAGTGATAAAGAAAGCAGTCGGAGTAGCAGTTTTAGTGAACCCAATGATGCTTGTGAGTATTAAAGATTACTTCCATTTTTACTAATTTTTACTCATTCATTCATCGTAACACTTGCAGAGCATTTGAATTCTTCTTATTCCTTATTTAATTAATTTTGTTATGTTTAAAACAAATGAATCATTCATAGTGTGTGAAAAATGATTCCTTGTCAACTTTGGAAATTTCAAATTTATCATCTTTTTAAAAGAAATTTTCTTCTACAATGTAAATTTCATGCAAACAGTATGGTTTGTCAGCAATTTAGCATAATGTTTCAAAGAATTGAATCTAACACGTTTACTAGTAAATGTACTTTTCAGGCTTCTAATCTTTCACCAATGTTCATATTTTCTTTAAAACAAATTTAGGTTTAGATATTTAAATTTGTTTGCAATTCTTATCACAAAATTTGATTTTTAATGATTTTATCTGATTTCTCTCTCCAGCAACACTGAATGCGAGAGTTAGATTCAGCAATTTGATGGAAGTTAGACATTTATCAGGTAAGCAAGTCAAGAAAACTTAAGCGTTTGATGTCACATAAGATGTTTGTCTTCCTTTCTGTTTCGTTAATAATAGAAAATAACAATGTATTTATGAATATTCACTGAAAACACAATTTACATTGACTTTGTATGAAAAAAAAATTCTGAGTTGATGTGGCTTCCTTTTTTATTTCTTTGACAATAGAATACAGGAAAAGGGCACATTTATGTGCCAACATTTGAATTGGAGAAAACTGAATGTGAGAGATTATTCTTTTGAAGAGTTTTCTGCTTTTTAAGGATACAAATTTTTTTGAAAATGGCAAGTGTGCAGACACTAAATATAGGTAATTCGGATTATTAGTATTTTTTAAATTCAAGTATTTGCTGTGTTTCTTAGGTTGATATCATTAGCAGAATACGTGTTCATTTAATGCTAATATTATCAGCAACTTTAGTGACACTGTTTAATCAAACCTTAGACATGAAGCCATTTTTAAATTGCTCAAAAGGTCAAATGCTATAGGAAGATTAGATATAATATTTCTGGTAATTCGAAAGTGACATTTCTATACCTTGCCAAGAAATGTAATTTTCACATGATAGTAAACAGGATCTTCCCTTCCAAGATTTAATGAAGTAAGATTCTCCCATCCAGTATTTGAATAATATCCAACATCATGCATATACTCATGAAGATCACAAATATGATGACGCACTTTCTTCTGGCTGTTTACAGTGTAATGCGCGGAAAATTACTTCTAACCAAGTATAGATGAAAGAATGTTGTTTTATTTCTATCTATGCTATTTTCTCCTCGGGGAAAGAGGGGTCGGGTCAAGCTTATAAGCGTATGTTAATCAATTTTCATAGGTCAACCTTTTTATTATTGTTCTTTGATTGTACCTTATTTAGGCATAATAGTTCATCATTTGTAGGGAAAGGTTGATGATATATTTAGGGCCTTTGAGGAATTATGCTGTAGAAGATTGAATACTGCCTTGTAGAATGCTTGATACAACTCGGAAGTTTCATCATGCTTCTAGCCATTATGAAACATGAGAAAATAGCATAACTTTTGGTAATTCCAAGCCCATGTTTTAATAAAATGTTTTAAATAACTTCTCTGCAGTATGAATTTTTATCCTGTTATTAATTATACTACAAACAACTTCTTTCATATTTATGTGTGATATTTGTATTTTTCCAATATAGACACTGTTGCAGATGAAGCCATGATGGCGAGACTCTCTTACAATGCAACACAGAGAGCCAAGGAAAACCTTCAACAAGCCAACAAGTTCACCATTCCACAAGTTGCCAAAATTAGCTTCATGTTTTGTCTAGTGGTAAGTCGAGGTCTATCTGTTTTGTTGGCTATTTATAATCCATGCAGGAACTACATTCACAAAATTGTTTTGTCCTTGTTCTGATTTTATTGACTTGTTTTTTAATCCCACAGTGCAAGTAAGACATGTTCTCCATTTTAAGTCAAATTTTACAGAAACAAATGTGCGACCTTGGGTTTCTTGGTAACATTTATTTTCATATTGATGATCAAATGAACATAACCAACAATATGCAAAGCAATGCACACTGAATCAGACTGCAATTATTATTATTCTAAGTTTTATATTGCAGTTATGGAATTGAAAGTGAAATCACACGAAAATGACCCAATCCCAACATTTCCTGTTATTCAATTTTCCTTTTGTATTCCCGTCAAAAAAAGATGTGAAGTGTTCTAAACCACACTGAAAGATTTTCTGTAAATTCAATGTCCTAAAAGAGCATTCTTTCTGCCTACAAGGAATAATATGAAAATAAGACCATGTTTTTGTCTTTGTTTTCCAGTGGTTTATTGCCAATTTTTCCTATCAAGAGGCTTTGGACGACTCACAGATGGCTATTGTAAACACCCTCTCATCAACATCAGGTAAGGATCTTGATTAAATGTAAGAAGAAATCTGATTGAATGTATCAAATAGGATTAGATATAAGAAATATGATTAATGTCAGAAATTCAATGTCAGAAGTGTGTTAGGCTCTAGATGACTCACAAATGGCTATTGGTAACACACTTTCTGCAACATCCGGTTAGAATCTTTATTAATTGTAAGAAGAAATGTGATTGACTATTTGAAATAGGATTAAATATAAAGCCTCGATCGAACACGATTCAACACGACTCTTTGTCCAGGGGTAAAGAGTCTTGTTGAGTTGTGTTCAGTCTGAGCTTATATGTGGCTTGGACGTCAGAAATATGATTGAATGTCAGAAATGTCATTCAATATCAGAAGTGTGTTAGATATTAAAAATTAAATAAAAGGGTGAAAAAATTAACCATAAAAATGTGATTAGATTTAATACTAGTTTTGGTCATGAAGGAATGTTCGAAAAGTTGAAATGCTCTGAAACTAAAGTTTAATGAACAGATGAAGATAGCAAACAGACCGTTTACTTTTGGTCCTACATTGGAGTCTATGTGTTGTATTTATTCAACTAATCTTAGACTAAACCAACACATGTTCTGCTCTCTTGATTTGTTTCCTTTCCTTCAATTCGTTTACCTTGTGATCAGTTCATGTACTACTTATTCAAACATTTATTTTCTTATTTTGAAGGTTTTTATTAATCATGTACATCAGAAGTTTGTTTTGTTATTGAAGGAAAGCATGAATGTTACTTTGAATTAAATTGATTTAATTACATTACATTGTTCATCACTCCACATCAACAGTTGCAGAGTAGAGTTGAGAACCATTTTGAAATATTGGCTCATCTGTTTTGATAATGTCCCAGTTGTTTTCCACATCATTATTATAATCATCATCATTGTGATTATCCTTTCTTATTTTATTATTGCATTTCTTTAGGTTTATTCACAGTCATTTTAGCAGCTCTGTTTCCAAGTTCCAATGGTGATAAATTCACACTGACAAAATTATTTGCAGTTCTTATAAGGTACGTTTCTCAGATTTATAATTGATATATATAGTTTAATTCTCCTGAAGGTTTACATCTTTAATTTAACAATTTAGAATTGGAATCATTAATTGCATGGAGCTCAAATAATGCCATTCACTTTTTATACATGAACTTAGTTAGAGGGGAACTTCACCCTGACATTGATGTGTTGTCAGTAAATGATGAAAAATAAGATCAACAAACTGAAAATTTGAGCAAGATCAGATAATCTGGTCAAAAGTTATGCCTTTTTAAAGTTTGCATTTACATCACTAATGGGCATCCTTGAAATGGCAACTTTGGTTTAATCTGTGATGTCATACATCACATATTGTGGATAATATGTTTAGACATTCATTACATAAAAATATGTTCAGGACTTTAGGGGTTAAGTATATGAATGAATTTAAGATGTAAATAGAAATATTTAAAAAGAATGGAGATTTTTGTCCTCAACGAGTGAGATATTTCTCAATCAATATTTCACCTGATTTTCCTTCTTCCCCTTAGTATTGGAGGCATCTTCATGGTGAGCTACTCTGATAAAACGAAGGATAACCAATCTAAGGTTGGCTCTCTATGGGCTCTTGCGGGTGCTTTTTTCTACGCTGTTTACCTTGTTGCGCTTAAAAGAAAAGTGGACAACGAGGACAAAATTGATATTCCAATGTTTTTTGGTAAGTTCCTTCTTCAAATAATGATCCTATAATTGAAAATGTTTATATTATATATATAATTGTTGCAACTGCATACATGCCAGTAGAAATCCATAATTGCCAGTAGAAATCCATAATTATGCCATTTGCGCTTGAGAAGAGAATGTGTGATCTGAGGACATTGGTGATTAGTGGGTAGTGGGTGTACAACAAAATTATTTTGCATGTACTTTGCATGTTTCACAAGGCACCTTTTATTTTTGCCTGAATTCGCTAGACAAGAAGACACATGGAGCTATAGAGATTGACTTGTTACCTCTTGATGTATCAAGGACTAAAACAAATTACAAGACATTTTATAAATTAGAACCACCGATAGTTCATACTAGTGAAGAAAAAAATTGTGACGAGATTGGTTCAATGCATTACAATATTGTTGTACTCCAGTTTACTCACTGACATCTATTCAGTTCATGACCCCCATTAATAAGTATAAGAGTGCAAAAAAAAAAATAAGTAATATGGATTTAGGTTCTAAGGTGTGCAAAATTATGGTTACAGCTGTGTCAAAACAAATAATTTGACGTCAGAGTGAACACCCAAGTTATACTGGGCATAAAAAGCGCTTGCCATGTCAGAACTAGCACTCATGGGATTTGTGTAGAAGGCATATGTAGCTAGGACACACAAAGGGTTCAATTTACTTGGGTACTCCATGCACCAATGTTTTCATTTTTCACATCATCTTTGCTAAACTCAAGAGGATATATGATACTTGCTAATGGCTGAGAATGAATGTTCACAGAATGGAACTGATTTTATACTGAGTGATCCGTAAAATAGATAAAAAACATAAGATTCTTCTTTGAAATATACCATGATAAAGTAATAAAGAAATAAACATTATACTAAATGATCTGTAAAATAGATAAATATCTTTAGTTTCTTCATTAAAATATACCATGAGTAAGTAATAAAGATTTGAAATTCAGACTAGAACTGCCCTACCCCACATAATATTTCATTATTCAGCTGGATAGAGAAAAACAGAAACAAATACACTTAAGAGTATGTGTACATTATTTTAATAAGATGTTTGGTTGGAACAACCTTCTGATGTTTACAGGAATTTTCAAATGTTGCTTTTCAACATGTCTATGCTGGAACACAAACTTTTAAATTTGTGTCAGATTAAACTCACTGATTATTTTATATCCCAAATGTGTGTGTCATTTGTGTCAGCTAGATATGATAGAATCTTTTCCTTTTTTTAATTTAAATACTGTTTTTTAGCCTAGTCTGGGTTTGAAAGATTACTTGATGAATCATTTAATTGGCACATTATCATTTACAACAGTGCCAATTTTCAACCAGACTTGGCTGTTGACCAATGACTTTGAAGATTATTTATTATAGTTCCAATATTTGGAGTTTTATTTAGTAATTAGACTATTTCATTTCATTACCAAACTTAGAAATGAGTTCTAATGAATTTATGCATATTAACAGTCAGTGATTCTAACATTTGTCTTTCAGGTTTTGTTGGTCTGTTCAATTTTCTAATGATCTGGCCTGGAATAGTAATCTTACACTACACCAACATAGAGCCATTTCAACTTCCAAGATCCAACGTTTGGATCTATCTTGCCGTGAATGGCATTGTGGGAACAGTGCTCTCTGAGTTCCTGTGGCTCTGGTAAGTGAACCAAAAAATAATTTAATGTGAAGGAATTTTGGGTGCCAACCAACCAGTAAAACTTAATATAACTCATTAAGATCATTTGGCTAAAGGATGACAACATCAGATTTTATTACAAAAAATTGCTAAAAGATATTAATCTTATACTTCCATATGTGAGTTCTGAAATTTAGAGTAGGATTGAGATTTTTGCCTTCTTTTTGGATGTAAAATAGACTTTAGCAATCCAGGAGTTGGATGTTTTATCTTGAAAGTATTGACATGTTTGATTTAGTGTTAGTCAGACATCTTATATTGGTTATATGGAAGCATACAAAATGAAATATGCCATTACTTTGTACTGTGAGATATTTTTACATGGAGAATAAAGATATTAGATGTAATTGGCCATTTCATATAATTGTGCACTGCCAACCAACTAACTTGGTGTAAACGCTAAGCTACATTAAATTCCTCAAAAGGGGTAAATGTACAAAAATGAAAATGTTTTAAACCATGGCCTCGAGACGAATTGTTCATAATATTCTTGTCTTTTTCTTGTTTTTCTAGGGGTTGTTTCCTGACGTCATCGCTGATAGCAACTCTGTCTCTCAGTCTCACCATCCCCATGTCAATCCTTGTAGATATCTATTATAACAATGTAAGAAGATGATTACAACTCTATTTTGTCCATTTTCACCTCAGCATCTCTATTCTCCCTGTTATTTGGCACTTATTTTATATGAGTAATATGATTTTCTTATCTGATGATGACATTATGCAGAAAATAGAGAACAAAATCACAAAGTGATCATAGAATGAAATAGACAATCTACAAGATATTTGTTTATTGGATTATTTGGGAGTTTATATACCGCAAAGAGATTAAAAAAAAAAAAAAAACCTAATAAGGCTGCAGTATCGTCACCGATTTCACGAACCGGCCTACAAGCGAGAGGTGGTTGCACAAACTAGTCGTAGCAATTCAATTCAAATAAACGCTATTGAAATAACATGAATTACAGTGGTATTACATTGTACTTGGCGCTATATCGGGGTTTATACGTGTTCAAGCAGCGCCCCCGTTGTTAAAGGCCGGTTCGTAAAAACGCTGACGGTATGAAATACTCGTTCTCACATGAATGCTGCTTGTGAAGTCTTCCCAGAACATTGTGTTTTTCTTCTCTTTATCTTCACAAGATTTTATATCTTATTCCTTTTTTAGGTTTGATTTCAAGAAAGAATTCTCTTTTCTCTTTTTGCTCTGTTGCTTTGTGCATGATCATTCTTTTTTATGAAAGCTTGATACTTATGATTGTCACTATTATTTCATGTAAAAGACCCTGTAAAATTAGGCAGGTTAGTAAAAATCGATGAACCAATCCCATGTACTAATCCTTCCCAAACAATTACAAGGTTTTAATCCTTGTCATTTCTCCAATCTATCCAACCCCACAGGTGGACTTCTCGCTGATGTTCCTCCTGGGCGCCATACCAGTCTTTGTATCATTCATCATCGTAGCAATCTTAACACATTACAATGACTGGGATCCAGCGTGGGCTCTCATCAAGAGACTCTACTTCTGTTTCCATAGATTAAGCTGTCTATTATGTACGATATGCTCCATCTGTAGGAGAAAGACGCCTCATGTCAGGTGAGATTATTTACCAAACTCCTCCATTAACCCAATTGGCCCGGATTGGGGGCAGGGGGGGGGGGCAATTATGCGCCCACCTCCACAATGTTTTGCATGGCTGCATCACTGAAAATTTAATTAGTGCTCCACGTTATTTTGACTTTTTTCTTATAAATCTTGCTCAACTTTTGAGACCATTTTAATGACTTGGCTCAGTTTAGCATTACTTGAAAGGTTCTTTTTTATCATTTTACAAAAATTTTGGCAGAGATCTTATGGCAAACAAGGTATAATATTCTAATAGTCAATTTTCTGTAATTTTTATCTGTTACAGAATTCATATTAGAGTGCTGTGGAGGAGTAGCAAATTGGCTATGTAATGGTCCCATTCAAAATTTCAAATATATCTTTCTTTCATGTCATATTTATTGTATTTTTATGTTTTGGTAAATAAAAAGGTGATGTTTGTAGGGATGATGTATCAGGGAAAAGTTGCAAGCCTGTAAAATATTTCAAGAATCAAAGTGTTATTAAACTTTATTTTATTCATTTCATCTCTCCCATTTTCTCAAGGTTACCGTCAGCAGATGATAAAGACCAATCCGAAAGTCTGATAGCCCTCCACAACATGGACGGGAGCGGCAGTGCTCTGGACTGCTGTTGAAATGTACCTGTTGACTAACAAACTCTTCATTACAACAGGCATTGTACATGAATTAACCAAGTCTTGTCGGAAAGGGATGAATGGACCTTTCTCTTGAGGCAGAGGGGATGATGTTGGACTGATAAAATTTCTAACTCTCCACAATATGGACAGAAGTGGTAATGCTTTGGACTGCTGTTGAATCATTGACTGCCAATGTCTTCATTCCCATATACACAGCGACACTCATGTTACTGTGGGTGTAATATTGGATTGATAGCAAGATTTTAAAACCATCAACAACATGGATGGGAGCGACTGCCAAACACTGAATTCCCATGCATAGGAACATTCATATTCCTTTAGGCATGATGCTGAACGGATATCATGATTTTCTAACCCACGACAGCAATAACCGGCACGGCAATGTGCTTGACTGCTAAACTTTGCATTCCCACAGGCTACACACATGGATCAGTTGGTCCCTGTAGGCAAGAGGTTACAGATTACTCGTCCCAAAGCGTACAAGGTGATGTAGGAGTGATAAAGTTTTTATCTCCACAACATGGACAGGAGTTGCAATGCCATGGATTGCTGTTAAGCCATACCTGTTGATAGCCAAACTCTGCATTCCCATACACTATGTGCAGGGATTGACATATGCATGTAGGCAAGGGGTTAAAGGATCATTGGTCCTAAACCACAAAAGGAGATGTTAGAAGGATGTATCTCTCTCGCATTTCACAACATTAATGAAAAAAATGGGATCTCCTGGACTGTTCTTGTACAATCAACTGCCAAACTTGTATAGGCTTTGTATTGGGATCAACTGGTTCTAAAAGCCAAAGATTTAAAGAACCTCCTTTGTTCCAAAGCTCACAGTGTAGCGTTGGACTGGAATGGTTTTCTAAGTAACTGACAAAGATACTGACATTCTCCACATCAAGTTTCAACCCTATGTTGCTGGTCAAGGGTTCTCCTTATCTTACCCTCTGATCAGCTCAGCTTCGAAGACAGGAGGTGTACTTTCATCCTATTTGTCATGACAGGGTCTCTCTCCGTTGCCATTGACTTTAATAGCATTATTTTGTGATTGAATAAAGCTCATTGTCCAGGCTTAAGCTAAGCAGGGCTTTGAGCCTGTAATGATATAATTATGATAGATTATGATATGGCCTACTGATATAGTGTTGATTATGTAATTATCTGACATTTGTGGCATGTTACATATCATTACCGGGGTATAGCCATGAAATTTTGCTGCCAAATCAAAGTGAGTCAAAGTTGCATAATTAGGCCATCTTAATACAAAGGGGATGTTGTGAGAAAGGTGTGATTAAATGCAAGTTGCAGTTGACCGGTATGTGCCAATCAAAAGCATTGTTTCAAGGGCACTTTGTTAAAAGCACACATCGCGTTCGAATGAAAATACTTGTGTCAATCTACAATTGATTTGTACTTGATTTGCAATTGATCACAACATTTAGCAATACCTCCTAAAACTATTATTTTGTCTTTAGTCTTGTACAATTCAAAATAGGTATTGGTATTTAATCGATCTGTTTAGAGATTACCAATACAGTGGAAACTCAGTATAAAGATAGAATTGAATTGAATTGAATTGAATTTATTTGTTTCTATATCACATTACATATCATTCATATGATATCTGATATAACAATATTCTGAACAACCTGTTCACAGCTCTTTATAACTATCAAGACAACTGCTATAACAAGGTATTTTTATGGTCCCAAGCACCTTGTTATACCGAGTATCCACTCTACATGCAAATCGATTCATTTGTTCCCAACTAGCCATAGTAAGTCTGCACACATTACATGCAATTGTCTCACAGCAACAGTATGTGTAACTTCCTTATGGGTTGTTGAAGACAAGTGGAATGAATGTAGAGCATCAAATTTAATGTAAAAAACAATATTTTTATGAGACAACATGAGCAAAAGAGTTTGGGTATTATGCTTAGGACTTAGCTTTTCTCTTTTGTCCTGCAATGATGTATTTTGTTAGAAGTAACCGTCCATGTGAAAAAGTCTTCAGAACTCTTTGAAGAAAAGAAATGTTGACTCAACGGATTATGTATATCATGCTACATTTAGATTAACATCTGCCATGTATATATGTGAATATGTGAAACTGATATAATGTAGTACTATTTGTAAATATCATATCATATTTTGTGAAATATCAATTATTGTGTGCTTTTTAATGTATAGCCTATTATTGGAAATATTTCTACAGAAATAAATAAAATATATATCTTAGGTGATAAAATCCTGAAATATCTAATCTATCTAATTTTCTCTGTTTTCTACTTAATTTTGTTTCTTTGTATCATCAAATTTTTCTTTCTCTTCTTCCTTTTTTCCATTGATCAGCTGCTACTCTAGACAGGTGTTTGTATGATGAAACTAATTTCTTTGATTCAATTTGTATATCTGTATTGTTCTGTGAATATTGACATATCAGATAATGGTATATTTTGTAAGAATCTGTATATAATTGATAACAAAGAAAAATTATACACATGAAAGTCTAACTATTCAATATAAGATTATTATAATTAAATGTATCAACTCAAGATAGATATATCTCATATAGAATATTTGAAATAAGATGAAAAATAACTGTATTTTGTTCTGTATGATTTCAAAATGATTTGGAAATTATGAGTAAATTATTTGTAGCAGTAATTGGGAGGTATAATTTGGCAGTTTTTAATTGCTTACATTTTCTGGAAAAGAAGTATTTAATTCGCAGTGCCTTTCTATAAAGGCATTTTATGTATTAATTGCCAAAATTCTATGAAGAATAGTTGAAGCCATCTTCATGCAAGTTTTACTTATCATTTAACCCCCTCCTAAAAAAAAATGATTACACACATTCTGCTCTTTCTTTGATTAAATTTCACCCAACTTTGTAAAATACCATTTTTAATGGAAATGACAAATCTAGTGACGAAATGTAAGAATAGATAAATCTCTTTTCTATCATCGCTCAAAACATTTTAGCCAACTGACCGGAAAAAAATTCACATGTTCAGATTACCCTGTTTGCATTATAGATAAGTTTCAATACCTTAATGTAACAATCTAAATGTTTCACTATTCTTTCGACAAACCTATCTTGAAACATTGGAAATTCTAAAAATTGAAAGTGTAGTGGTTCTGACTCTCGCCTTTCAACCAAAGGGTCGTTTACTCGTAGGTTCGAATCCCACCTATGGCGTCAATTTCCTTCAGCAAGAANACATTGTAAATTTTTATTCCTTCCCATATACTACATGTAGCACCTACTTTATACTGAGATTCTTTTAATGAGAGTCTTTCTCTGAGAGTCTTTTAATGAGCTATAACAGACAGAAATGTAGCTCAAAATGGCATAATTATGTTACCGCCCACGTAGAATTGCTTTTCATTCAAGCAAAGGAGACATTTCTAATTATAAGTAGTTTAAGGAGGAAGGAATAAGTGACTTATGAATAATATCCATCTTTGTGCTAATGGCCTGGATCGAGTTGAATTGAGATGAGCTAGTGTTTATCATGGCTGGACCATACCGCCAAAGGGTGGCTGTGCTAAATCAACCAAATTTAGAGTCTTTAATTGCTTTAGCATATGGTGAAACACAGACGTCAGAGAAGACAGTGCACTTTTGTCTTTGACATGGACATGTCTGTGGTGAGCATTGATGCTGGAGTGATTTTTATTTGTTCATTTCTTTCAAATCCAAAGCTGTTTGGGTGAAAATAATTATCGCACTTTTCATAGGTCCAATTTTAAAATGTGAAGTGTAAAGGAGTAACAGTATATCCAAACACTTGAAAATTTATACTTGAAATGTATAGCTATAATCACGGATATACAAGACTAGAGAGCGTAGCTATATTGTAATAAAAATGCATCTGGGCCATAAATCGCTAATGAAAATGGCTTGCATACACCTTTTGTTCAATAGAGTGACATGTAACAAATCGGAATTGCTACTAACAAATTAGCCATTAATTGCAAACATATATATTATGGGGCCCTAAACATTATATCACTATATAACATATTACATTATGCTGCGTACCTAGAACTGCTATTAATTTTGGTTGAAACATGCATCTGAACATTCTGTTAGTTTAAGTTAGTCCAAAGTGTTTCTAATTGAGATTTGATACAAACTGTTGCTTTACTCTTCATGCTGCATGCCTCTCAAAATTTAAGATAAATAATATTTTGAATTAAGATAGAAGCAAAAAATTTATGATTGCAAATGAACTCAACCAGAATACTGTCAAAGAATTTACTAATTTAATAATAATAATTAGATAATTTATATAGCGCAGTCACTATATGGATATACTCTTCTGCACTTTGATGTCAGAATTTATTTGACAATCCACGCACAATGAAAGTGTTACAAAAAGTGTTGCAAATCGTATGACCTTTACATACATTGAAAGTCATTCTCATTTATTGTTGACATGTATTAAGTAGTGTGGAAGGGGTCAGTAATAGCATGAACAGTTTATTACATCAATCTGAAAACCATACAATTCATGTTCTGTCTTTACGTAGAGCGATCCATTGTATGTACCAGTCAAGTTCAATGATAGTGATAAAGAAAGCAGTCGGAGTAGCAGTTTTAGTGAACCCAATGATGCTTGTGAGTATTAAAGATTACTTCCATTTTTACTAATTTTTACTCATTCATTCATCGTAACACTTGCAGAGCATTTGAATTCTTCTTATTCCTTATTTAATTAATTTTGTTATGTTTAAAACAAATGAATCATTCATAGTGTGTGAAAAATGATTCCTTGTCAACTTTGGAAATTTCAAATTTATCATCTTTTTAAAAGAAATTTTCTTCTACAATGTAAATTTCATGCAAACAGTATGGTTTGTCAGCAATTTAGCATAATGTTTCAAAGAATTGAATCTAACACGTTTACTAGTAAATGTACTTTTCAGGCTTCAAATCTTTCACCAATGTTCATATTTTCTTTAAAACAAATTTAGGTTTAGATATTTAAATTTGTTTGCAATTCTTATCACAAAATTTGATTTTTAATGATTTTATCTGATTTCTCTCTCCAGCAACACTGAATGCGAGAGTTAGATTCAGCAATTTGATGGAAGTTAGACATTTATCAGGTAAGCAAGTCAAGAAAACTTAAGCGTTTGATGTCACATAAGATGTTTGTCTTACTTTCTGTTTCGTTAATAATAGAAAATAACAATGTATTTATGAATATTCACTGAAAACACAATTTACATTGACTTTGTACACAAAATCACAATTTAGAGCCATTTTGGGCTTGAAAAAAAATTCTGAGTTGATGTGGCTTCCTTTTTTATTTCTTTGACAATAGAATACAGGAAAAGGGCACATTTATGTGCCAACATTTGAATTGGAGAAAACTGAATGTGAGAGATTATTCTTTTGAAGAGTTTTCTGCTTTTTAAGGATACAAATTTTTTTGAAAATGGCAAGTGTGCAGACACTAAATATAGGTAATTCGGATTATTAGTATTTTTTAAATTCAAGTATTTGCTGTGTTTCTTAGGTTGATATCATTAGCAGAATACGTGTTCATTTAATGCTAATATTATCAGCAACTTTAGTGACACTGTTTAATCAAACCTTAGACATGAAGCCATTTTTAAATTGCTCAAAAGGTCAAATGCTATAGGAAGATTAGATATAATATTTCTGGTAATTCGAAAGTGACATTTCTATACCTTGCCAAGAAATGTAATATTCACATGATAGTAAACAGGATCTTCCCTTCCAAGATTTAATGAAGTAAGATTCTCCCATCCAGTATTTGAATAATATCCAACATCATGCATATACTCATGAAGATCACAAATATGATGACGCACTTTCTTCTGGCTGTTTACAGTGTAATGCGCGGAAAATTACTTCTAACCAAGTATAGATGAAAGAATGTTGTTTTATTTCTATCTATGCTATTTTCTCCTCGGGGAAAGAGGGGTCAGGTCAAGCTTATAAGCGTATGTTAATCAATTTTCATAGGTCAACCTTTTTATTATTGTTCATTGATTGTACCTTATTTAGGCATAATAGTTCATCATTTGTAGGGAAAGGTTGATGATATATTTAGGGCCTTTGAGGAATTATGCTGTAGAAGATTGAATACTGCCTTGTAGAATGCTTGATACAACTCGGAAGTTTCATCATGCTTCTAGCCATTATGAAACATGAGAAAATAGCATAACTTTTGGTAATTCCAAGCCCATGTTTTAATAAAATGTTTTAAATAACTTCTCTGCAGTATGAATTTTTATCCTGTTATTAATTATACTAAAAACAACTTCTTTCATATTTATGTGTGATATTTGTATTTTTCCAATATAGACACTGTTGCAGATGAAGCAATGATGGCGAGACTCTCTTACAATGCAACACAGAGAGCCAAGGAAAACCTTCAACAAGCCAACAAGTTCACCATTCCACAAGTTGCCAAAATTAGCTTCATGTTTTGTCTAGTGGTAAGTCGAGGTCTATCTGTTTTGTTAGCTATTTATAATCCATGCAGGAACTACATTCACAAAATTGTTTTGTCCTTGTTCTGATTTTATTGACTTGTTTTTTAATCCCACAGTGCAAGTAAGACATGTTCTCAATTTTAAGTCAAATGTTACAGGAAAAAATGTGTAACCTTGTGTTTCTTGGGAACATTTATTTTCATATTGATGATCAAATGAACATAACCAACAATATGCAAAGCAATGCACACTGAATCAGACTGCAATTATTATTATTCTAAGTTTTATATTGCAGTTATGGAATTGAAAGTGAAATCACACGAAAATGACCCAATCCCAACATTTCCTGTTATTAAATTTTCCTTTTGTATTCCCGTCAAAAAAAGATGTGAAGTGTTCTAAACCACACTGAAAGATTTTCTGTAAATTCAATGTCCTAAAAGAGCATTCTTTCTGCCTACAAGAAATAATATGAAAATAAGACCATGTTTTTGTCTTTGTTTTCCAGTGGTTTATTGCCAATTTTTCCTATCAAGAGGCTTTAGACGACTCACAGATGGCTATTGTAAACACCCTCTCATCAACATCAGGTAAGGATCTTGATTAAATGTGAGAAAGAAATCTGATTGAATGTATCAAATAGGATTAGATATAAGAAATATGATTAATGTCAGAAATTCAATGTCAGAAGTGTGTTAGGCTCTAGATGACTCACAAATGGCTATTGGTAACACACTTTCTGCAACATCCGGTTAGAATCTTTATTAATTGTAAGAAGAAATGTGATTGACTATTTGAAATAGGATTAAATATAAAGCCTCGATCGAACACGATTCAACACGACTCTTTGTCCAGGGGTAAAGAGTCTTGTTGAGTTGTGTTCAGTCTGAGCTTCTATGTGGCTTGGACGTCAGAAATATGATTGAATGTCAGAAATGTCATTCAATATCAGAAGTGTGTTAGATATTAAAAATTAAATAAAAGGGTGAAAAAATTAACCATAAAAATGTGATTAGATTTAATACTAGTTTTGGTCATGAAGGAATGTTCGAAAAGTTGAAATGCTCTGAAACTAAAGTTTAATGAACAGATGAAGATAGCAAACAGACCGTTTACTTTTGGTCCTACATTGGAGTCTATGTGTTGTATTTATTCAACTAATCTTAGACTAAACCAACACAAGTTCTGCTCTCTTGATTTGTTTCCTTTCCTTCAATTCGTTTACCTTGTGATCAGTTCATGTACTACTTATTCAAACATTTATTTTCTTATTTTGAAGGTTTTTATTAATCATGTACATCAGAAGTTTGTTTTGTTATTGAAGGAAAGCATGAATGTTACTTTGAATTAAATTGATTTAATTACATTACATTGTTCATCACTCCACATCAACAGTTGCAGAGTAGAGTTGAGAAACATTTTGAAATATTGGCTCATCTGTTTTGATAATGTCCCAGTTGTTTTCCACATCATTATTATAATCATCATCATTGTGATTATCCTTTCTTATTTTATTATTGCATTTCTTTAGGTTTATTCACAGTCATTTTAGCAGCTCTGTTTCCAAGTTCCAATGGTGATAAATTCACACTGACAAAATTATTTGCAGTTCTTATAAGGTACGTTTCTCAGATTTATAATTGATATATATAGTTTAATTCTCCTGAAGGTTTACATCTTTAATTTAACAATTTAGAATTGGAATAATTAATTGCATGGAGCTCAAATAATGCCATTCACTTTTTATACATGAACTTAGTTAAAGGGGAACTTCACCCTGACATTGATGTGTTGTCAGTAAATGATGAAAAATAAGATCAACAAACTGAAAATTTGAGCAAGATCAGATAATCTGGTCAAAAGTTATGCCTTTTTAAAGTTTGCATTTACATCACTAATGGGCATCCTTGAAATGGCAACTTTGGTTTAATCTGTGATGTCATACATCACATATTATGGATAATATGTTTAGACATTCATTACATAAAAATATGTTCAGGACTTTAGGGGTTAAGTATATGAATGAATTTAAGATGTAAATAGAAATATTTAAAAAGAATGGAGATTTTTGTCCTCAACGAGTGAGATATTTCTCAATCAATATTTCACCTGATTTTCCTTCTTCCCCTTAGTATTGGAGGCATCTTCATGGTGAGCTACTCTGATAAAACGAAGGATAACCAATTTAAGGTTGGCTCTCTATGGGCTCTTGCGGGTGCTTTTTTCTACGCTGTTTACCTTGTTGCGCTTAAAAGAAAAGTGGACAACGAGGACAAAATTGATATTCCAATGTTTTTTGGTAAGTTCCTTCTTCAAATAATGATCCTATAATTGAAAATGTTTATATTATATAT
>BQKZ01000085.1:239652-271610 GCA_036244855.1 Temnopleurus reevesii
CTTCAGGGACGAGGCGACAGTTGAAAGATCCAGAACAACAAGCTCGAGAAACAGATCAATATATCATGCAACTCAGATATTGGTGAAAACAATTTATCCAAGAAGACCAGAGGAGAGCTTTACATTCTGAGATTAGCCTGTATTCGTATTCCTAATTTTGGTAAGCTTGACTTTTTCCCAAAATAATTCATGAGACATGACAAATTGACATGAGTCATGAAGTTGAAGTTCTTGAACAAACGGTTGTGATGGTTTGGGCCTCTTTGTTTGTTTGCTTGTTTTTTTTTAACGTTAAAAACTGAAAAGACTGGGTTGGGATAGACGTAGGTCGTTGTCAAAGGTATTTTCAGAAATAAAACAAATTTTTCTTTTCTACCAAGACCGACTCATTTAATGAAGCAATGACAATGTCAGAAATTGATATGAAAAAAAAACTCCTTCACACTAATGGATTTTTCTTTTTCATAAAGTAGTTATCTTAGTCTTAATTCATTAAAGAAATCCCCCTTTTTGAACCGTTCAAGGCAAAGTAAACTATCTTTTGTCGATAAATACATGGGTGCAGATATATTTATTTGTTCTTGTTGTATGATGGGAGGTCCCACGTCTGCGCACCTAAACTTTCAGCTTGTAAAAAGCATGGAGTCAACGAATATCCAATTCAATTGTAATCTGATATTATCACAGATATCCTAAAGAATATGTGTGAGAAATATCTCAGCAAAATCTGACCAGAAACAATGTCATTCTAGATAGAATATACACCCCTCTCATTTTTGCCGTTCAAAATATTTTGGTCCCTTCTCTGCATCCCATTCACTTTACACGTGGTTGGAGATTTTCAAGAAAAAGTCTTGATTTCACCGAGCGCGCGAGTTACATCGCGTATGTCAATGAGGCGCAGATGAGGGACCTGGCGCAGAGGAGGAACCCCTTACCATACCTTCTGATAATTAAGGAAAAAAATAAAATGGCAAATCATTTCAAAATATAAATGGCCTTAAATCAGTTTAGATGTTTTAAGATTAGTTTCTGGAGAGATGGTGCTTCACATATTTAACAACTTTGTGAGCCACAGCGAAATAAGTTATTAAATAAGGAATTATACTTAAATACATTCACAGTTTATGAAATTGGCTTATTTATCACAAAGCAAAGAAAATGTTGTGTGTTTGTTTTCTTCACCAGCACAACGTCTCACATCTCATGCCATGGTACTGGACATATGAGTTATGACCATAGACATGATTCACTTTACCAAACTCTACAAGCGGTCAATTTTGTGGCGGTCCAGAGGAATAATCATCAAATGTGACATTCAAACTGAAATATGCCAGAATAATGTAGGAGTGAGAATCATCTCCAAATTTTTTACGCATTTATATTTTGGATGTAAAGCAATTTATGAATAGATCAGCTTATTTTACATTGATCAATTTCTTAATCAAGTCGATTGATAGCCATGATTAAAAATGTTTTCTTACTTCTTTTTTTTTTACTCAGAAACCTTGGAACAAGGATGAGCAGTGATATCTCTTCTTTATCTGGAGGCGGGGGTGTGGTGCCCTCTGTTCTCCAGATCAAGGCACGTAATCTTGGTCGAGCCCCAACGCCGGAGACGATGATAACGGACAGGCCAAATGACCCAGACATCAGCATCTTCTGTGAGAAATGCCACGAGTATATCAGTGTGAGAGCCACACAGGAGCATAGGAGCTTCCACAATGCTCTCATCATGCTTGGATACAGTGGTAAGGAGCAACCGGAAAGTGTGAAAGGGCTGTTGAAGCAGAGGCAAGCATTGATGACGGATTTGAACAACAAAAGCCGTACTAAAAGACCAGTCCCATTGAACAGACTGCAGAAGATCAATGAGGCTTTTGAGCTTGTCAAAGCCCATCTTGAGGGAACCTATGAGGAATTAATCCATGATAAAGAAAATCTGGTTTATAACTGCCAAGGAATATCCCTGAACTGCTCTCCTCCTTGCGTCAGAGCAGTGGGAATCTGTTCCCATGACAACAGTCGATGGAAGTCCAAGATGGAGGATACCCGTGTGTTCCAAGACTACTATGGTAATGACATCAACAAGTGTTTCTTTGGGATTTATGATGGTTACAATGGTCGGTATGCAGCCGACATCGCGGCCAACGACCTCCATCATGTGTTCTTGAGTGAGCTGCAGAAGGTGGACGATAGGGTCTCGTGTACTTGTACCGTCAATCTTGCCGATAAGAATGACCTGACCGATTATCAACTCGAGAGGGGGTCTCCCATCATGCACAGGGACAGCATCCGTCACATCTTGCATGAGGAAAGCATCAATATCATCCAACAGATCATGCACACATGTGAGAGCAATCTCATGAAGATGGCAGACGATGATGGCCGCGATCCGGAAAGCGACAGACCCATGAGGAAGAAGAAAAATCGGGATCCAGAGTTTGAAAAGATTGCGCTGGCATACCACAAAACATATCTCTATCTTGACAGATACCTCTCATATGGAATCAACGAGACATCGCTGGTCAGATGGAGTGGATGTTCAGCTCTCTCTCTGCTCATCGATAGCAAAGAGCAAGCTAGTGAGGAGGCCAATAATAAAGGAAACCCAGAAGTGGACACACATAAAAATGATGAAGCAGTAGAAGAAGAGAAAAAGGACAGTGAAAAAGAAGATGAGAAAGATGGACAAGAGAAGCAAGAAAAAGACGACAAAGAGAGTGAGGCTTCGCTGGAAGAACTTGGAGTCTTGCACCTTGCAAATACTGGTGAGTAAATGGGTAGATCTGATTAATAGACAGAATTTATAAGTGTCTTGATTTTAATATGAGACACATTTTGTACTATTTGAATTCATAAGTTGTTGTAAATTGTAATGCTGAATTTGAAAGATTGGGTAATTTATTAGATATTATATGAACTTACAAAGATCATTGGCCAAGAGTTGTAAAAATGGTTCAAAATAAAATTAGGAAATACCCAATAGAATATATCAGGACTTATTTGCAGGTATTTGACCATGATCAGTTTTTTTCTATATCATATTTGCTGTACAATTTTGTTCTACTGATAATATTTGTGCTTTTTATCATTTATGTTGTAGCAGGTTTTAAAAAATATGCACAGTATAGTGTTTGGGACTAAAATGTTATGGTTCGAAAGAGGTTCATCGTGGTGAAGAATAATTGAAGAAAGTTAATCAGTTGTCTCACGATGTGCAAACGTAGAACGTTAGTATAGTGACGTTTCGGCTGCTATATACTGCTAGCCTTTATCAAACTATATGAAAACAGGCTACGCTGCGCGCGCCTTATATTGCCTCGGGAGCGGCCCGGGGCGATCGGGTGTGTGTTCCTAGTGCTGTGATTGTTTTTAGCATTTTTAGAAACGGTAAATGTTTTCAGCATTTTTAGAAACGGTATGTTTCGCCTATTTCTTTTGATGTATGATTTCCATGATCCAAAGTAGCTTGCTGTGAAAAAAAAGTCAATGTTGGAATTATTTTTCTTCCCATCTGATAGGAAATGCCCATGCAGTCCTATGTAGAGCAGGGAGGGCTTACAGACTATCAAAGGACCACACACTGGGAAGCTCATCAGAGAAGACACGGGTAGAGAGGGCTGGTTCTGCCATCCATACAGGGGGTCCTTTTGGGCGTGTCAACGGTATTCTTTACACCACGAGGGGTCTTGGTAACTATGGCGACCCAGATCTGAAGAAAGCTGTCATCCCAGACCCATACACAACCAGCGTCAAACTAGACCAGCATGCAGAGTTCATCATCATGGCGTCGTGTGGCTTATGGGATGTTCTGACAGATGATGAGGTTGTATCACTTGTCAATCAAACCCTTACTATTCGCCAAACTAGGGAAGCATCAGAAAACGTTCATGATGGCTATGATGGGTTTGGTATGCCAGATCTGACTTATGGGGATGATTTTCTGGGCGATTCGATCGCGACGGGGATGGGGGCGAGTTACGATCAGGCCGGATTCAACGACGCGATGTCATCGGTCATTGATATCGACGCCGCAGAGAGCGATGATAATAATACACAGAAAAAACAGTTTAAGAACCCCCTGCAGTCTTTGAAAGAGGATGCAGATGATGAAGATGAGGGTGATGACGAAGCAAAGAGCAAATCAGAGATAAAATGGAATGAACCACTCACTGATGGGGGTGCAAATGATCATCAGAAAGCCCCATCGATCTCAGAAAGCAGCAAAAAGGACGATATTCGTGTGACAGCCGCTGTAAAGGACACCAAGGCCGAAAGTGAGACGACATCAGAAATGAAGAACTTCAAGGAAGAATTAAATGACAATGCAAGCACAAAGACTGACTTTGAAAGCATGCTCTCGGCGCTTTGCGAGGATGGTAATGAGGCAGACATAGAGACATTGACGGAACTTCACACATTTTATGCAAAGTCCCGTCTGTCCGAGGGACTTGGGCTGGTGGATAAGAAGGAAGAGTATAGAACGGCTGCAGAGGCCATTAGTGAGAGACTAGTACAGAGTGCATTGCTGGCTGGATCAAGGGATAATATCACTGTCATGGTCATTCTTCTTGATGGGTGTAAGCTGTAAAATAATTAATTTTAGTTGCAAATTCAAATGTGCTCCTTCATTGGCACATGGTCTGCACTTATGAGACAATTTTGATTTAGATGGTCGAGTGTTGATCAACTGCCGGCATTTTCTACGAACACAACATTTTCCTCCTCTTTGATGAGAAGCATAGATTGGAGTTTCTTAGATCATACATGCTGTTCGAATCCATAACAAATGAAATTGACTCAGAAAAATTGAAAAAATCCTGTGATCAAAGCATTATAAGAAGATACATGTATTATTAATTCATATTTTCTCTAAAAAGTCAATTTAGATGTGGCTACCAAGTACATGCACAGCATTGTGATTTATGGTGAATTGTTCCCATAATGATGAAATAAGGTTTGCACCCATGTTGTTTCTTATTGCGTTGTGGTTCCATCTTAAACGTTGAGTCGAATGTTTGGTGTTCCATTCAAATCATTTAATGATTGTGACTATATCAACAATTTAGGGACCATCTGACTTATCTCATGCTTTCACACCTGTCATTCATTTATTTTGATGAACAATAACAATAAGAGGAAAATGTTTCATGATGCCAGGAAACTGGTTTTGGCGTAAAAAGTGTTTCATATTTTGTATTTTGCCTCTGTCAATGAATGTGGCAACAAAGGCATTCTTAATTCAGGTTTTCGGTCTGTTCCTCCAAATGTGTTTCACTATTACCTTTGTCTCAGTCACTTCAGAAACAAATCTTCTTTTGCTTTTGCTCACTTATCCATGTAATAGAGAAGATTAAGCTTGAAATATTTTGAGTTATAGCCAATATGAAATACCTAATATGAAAAAAAGTGCTAAAAAAACTTATGGATAAACACTGATTGATAATATGTTTCTAAGATGCTGTAAAAAAAAATCACCGGCAAACTCTGTTAGAAATCAAAACCACAAACTCTTGATGAATAGACAGGACTCTTATACAACTTCATCACAAAGATCTAGACCGTCAGGTGATTGTGGATTAGTTTCCCTTGTATGCCTGTTATCTATTTTTTATTCACGGCACCTCCGAAACACACCATCAATCAGTTTGTATTCATGTTAGGATAATGCAAGAATTATTTTGATTGTTATCTACCCAACACAAAAAAAATCATTCAAATAAAACTTTAAAATTGTTACTAAAAGAAGACAGTTCATAATATCTTATGTGGCAATGGACATATGTATACACAGCCTCATCATTGTACAATAATGCAAATTTTCAGTAGCTACAGTGAACTTTTGCATAGTTGAATTTCTTGGTACTACAGGTTCAACTTTTGAGAAATTTGACTTACAGGAGGTAAAACATGAATGTTTTGCCTGATTTGTTCCACAAAATAGATTTCTTTTAGGTGATTATTCACAGATTCAGCTGAGATTGAGTTGACTGTGTATGTTCAATCACTCTGAAAATATAATAATAATAATACTAATGGTGGCTACTTGTATAGCGCACAGGTCCACCTTATCGGTGCTCATGGCACTTTTTCTGTACTTCTAAGAGAAATAAAGAATTTTTGGCTAATAAAAAGGACTCTAACTTTTAGGTTGTACCGTAGGATTCTAATCTCAGTGCAAATATGGCTGGAAAGTGAGATGCTGAAATAAACCATTAACTTTTCAATTGTTTCATCCCACATGTAGTGGGATGAGAGCCATGTTACAATGATTACAGAGTTATTGATATACAAGATGTATTTCGGGTAGTTCCAGAAATGTACTACTTCATATGAGAACTTTTATTACACATTTGATAGTGGTCCACGACCTATTGTTTTTAGAATAGTACTATCAAATTAGGATGGAGCAGCTTATACTTGGGTATACTTGGGTATGAATACAATTCTGTTGCTCTGTTATTTGTATAAAGGACAACATATGAAAGTTTTTATGATGAAATAAGAAAATTATTATTACTTTGGTCAAATTGATAGCATAAAAAGTATGCATACTTATGTGCACACCATATAGACACATATCATTTAGCAAGAGTAAAAAAATAGCACTTTGTTGCTGAAATATTGGTAAGAGTTATATTTTATTCCGTCCATGTTACTTGTACGTGTTCATTACATAACCGTCCTGAGGACTTTGAATGAAATTTCTATAATTCAAATCAATTGTATTATATTGAAAATATAAATTGATGAATTGTTTTTAAATGCAATTGTATTTGTTTGATACATATCTTGTGTTGTTGGGAGTTGAATTGGGCAAACTAACTTCTAGACAGTCCCACACCCCTGAAATCCATGCACACAGGTCCATGTTCTTCTCTTACCAACTAATTTAGCCTGTTTGAGGTGTACATCACATTTGTGTACAGTACTTCCATGGAGTTAGTAGAATTGGACCACTGGGGATTTTTCTTCCTTTCAGCATGGCAGATCGGCCGACCGATTTGAAATTCACGATCGAAGGCAGAACACGTTGATCAGGGATATAACTTGTCTGTTTCAGAACTATAGCTCAAGCAGAAAAAAGCTGTTGTGCTGCATAACATGAGAGTCAAATGTGATTTCTCTTTTCAAATCAGTCGGAGGATCTTGCACTTCATCTTTTTAGAGAATAGAGATCATGGGGAGTCAATGTCTACCAAGTCTATGGTTCTACCCAGGCAAATAGTTCAGTGGAAACTCAATGTAAAAAGATCTGATATATCAAAATTCATGATATAAAGAGGTAAAAATTCTGGTCTCAACTCTTTATAACTTATTGTTTTTAAACTCTGATATATAAAGAGATTACTAATATAAAAAGGATTTTCGACAGTCTCCAGCAACTCATTATACTGAGTTTCCACTGTATACAATCAGAACAAGGCCATAGACAAATACTACCACCCAAGAAAATGCCTGAAGAGCTTGTTCTGCTTTAAACAGAAGATTGGAGTGAAAGAGGTTATGTTTTTGATCGGTCACAAATTTGTATTCTTAGTCAACATCTTCCCAACAGTTTTTAGATTATTGATTTTAAAAAAGTTATGCCCAGGCTAGTATCAGCCAAGTGCCTTTCCTGCATAATAGCTTTAGAGCTCTTTCTGTAATTCAAACTACTGTAAAAGCTGAAATTTTCGCAGAGGTTTTATTTTCGCAAATTTCAATACCCAGAATTCGCTATTATTTTCACTCATGAGAATGCCCATAGACTGCTGTACAATAATCTTTCAAATTGTGAAAATAAAATCTCACTTATGTGTGAAAAGGTCTAAAATTCAGTGAATTCACCAAAAAATGATGTACGCTATAATATCGGCTTTTGCAGTAATGACCAGTACCTCCATTCAGAAATGGTTCAACACATGAAAAGACACTGAGTGCGAAAAAGCAAACCTGTGACTGAACCAACTCATAGAAACTTCTACGATGACTCTCTCTGTCTAAGTGGTAAAGCTCCATCCAAGCGATTACGAAAAAGACTATTTTACTTGAGTTTGTGCTTGCTCAGGCAGTATATTGAATTAGAGTACAACACCCTATAAACATTTATTCTACAGATAATGAAAAACTTGTTTAAAAACTTTCACATGGTCTGCAATTTTTACAAGACTGAAGATGTGAATGAACACTGGTTTTGATTGGTGCGTGCAATAAACTGCAACTTTGCAATCGCTCACAACTTTATAGTGAAACTTCCCTAAAACTAATAACTCTTCAACTATTGGCACTTCCCTTCACCAAAGATCAACACAATATAATCGTTCCATAGCAAAATTGTTTTATTTTATTTTTGCACTGTGAATAGAGTACACATTGCCATTGTACATGGTAAATAGTATACACATATTACTTATTCATCCATTTTATTTAATTACATTTTTCGGGATAAAACAGGCATGATCCTCAATTTTACACAAGAACAAAATCATGAAAATAAACAGAATATAACATTGTCAATCTATGCTCCATACATCATAAAACTGAAAGAAAAAACCCAATTTATTCCAGTTGTAACAAGCTAATTTGATCTAAAACCAAACATAAGTTGGAAATGTTTACTAGCAATACACAATCTAGCAACTGCATTGATTTTTTACAGTCATTACACACACTGTAGATACACCTAATTGTAAATGCGTTTTTCAATATCTTTTTTTGTAAATCCAATAGTCAGAATTTTAATTCGGTTAGAACCGAACAAAGCAGTATACAAATGCACCATTGTAAAAACAAATTTCTTGCCAATGATGGAACTAACTTTTCTAACCATTATTAGCTTCTACATATACCACACGATATCGTTAGTCCCGTATAAATATAATCATTGTTTGGAAATGAAATGAAACTAACTGGTTTATATGACAATAAGAGTGCTTGAGTGGAAAAACAATTGATTTTATACATCATTTATAAACTTCCCCAGTGTAGCATTTCTTAGAATCCCACGTAACATCTGTAATATATATTAAGTTTTTCTTCATGAACATCACATCTGTCTACAATTATGAACAAGTTTATAATTCGCATATATACATCTTTCATATTTCACCACTTTTTAGCATGTGAAAAAAAACCCGATCTCATATAGGCGCCAACAGCTTGAAAGTAATTAATGCCTCCAGCCCCATCTTATGGTGACGGAGGCATAAAAATTACATTTTTGAAATAACTTGATGGTACCAGGCAGCCCTATGAGTGAAAAAAGGGACAATGTTAATGTTTTAGAGATGATTATGTTTAGAATGTTTAAAAATGAAAATATGACAATATTCCAGTGCAACTTTCCAATGAGTATTTCCTTTGCAGAAGCAGAGATAATTAGTAAATTTTTTGAGCAAATTTGCAACATGCTGATGATATGAAATTAGAAATTACATCTTTTCTACAAAAGCCAAATTACTGGTATATATTCTTTGTGAGAGATACATGACTAGGGAATAATGCATCTCATCAAAATGTTTTTTTTTTTTTAATTTGTAATAGATGGAATTAGAATGATGAATATACTTTGCAACAGTTCAGTAAGTTGTACTTGATACGCCTAACAAGCATTTACGCATGAAACATACTCTAATGTAACAGAAATAAACAAATAAAGTCATCTAGCATAAATATGAAAATGAAAGCAAATTAATTGCTTAATACATTTATTATTCATTCATAAACATATTCCCTATAAGCAAAGAAAAATCTTTAATATAAATATATTCCTACTACATGTAGACAGTTACTGTACAACTTTGCCTGTTTTCCCAAAAGAAAATTGGTAGTTTGATAAAGCAGTGATGTAGAAGAAGGAAAATAACATACAAATTACTGAGAATGTGCCTCTCTCTAAAAAATAACATGCGAAACCAGCATAGTTTCAAATTCTGAACAAAATAAATGATCTATATTACAGGGAGTGTGATAGTTATTAAGTAAGCAAAAGACAGTGACTACATTTACATTCAAGTGCCATATCAATGCGCGATTTTTAAAAATGACCCAAAAAAAAAAATCAGAACAAAATAGGATTGAAAATATGTATTCAGTTTTGACAGGAATAGGAATATAAGTGCACAAAATCAAATCATCAACATTTAATTGTCTTAATATTCTTATGCATGATTAATTTCTCAAATCAAATGAATACATATTCAGATACTTGTAAAGAAGCTTTCTCATGTTATCCGGGGTTGTGAACCTTTGTTGAAAATAAACAGCTTTTCCACATTCATATAAACTTATTTGTTACTAAAAATAGGTAAAACTGTTCTTTTCACTTGCTACATGTCACCTGGGATGAAATGTTAAAGCCCCTTCAAAACCAAATATTGCTCAAACTGGTTAAGATCATCTGAAATACACATAAAGCTGTAATTATATAGAAAAGTATGTAAGACGGTTGTTCCCAATGTGCACGAGAAAAGGGTATAAGGGATAAAGGTTTATGGTTATCCAAGTGGCTTCACTTCAGTATCATGTGCAAATTCCAAAGCAAAAATTTGAATTGATTTTGATGAGTTCTTCAGGTGCTAAGTCGAACAAAATTCCGCTCCCAGACAAAGAAAATTGAATTACCTTGCTCATCCATTAAAAGAAATCACCTTGGTTGCTATGGAAATATTAATACTACAGCAGGTGTAAACATTAGTTAATCAATGTTTTTACTGTGTTGCTGATAATTGTTTTGCACTTCAATATTTCTTGATAGCATGGGAAAGAATACCTTTGCATGACAATGAAATCTGAAATATTCTGAAGGCAAGAGCATGTCTAAATTTCTTTTGAAGATTAATCACGCAATTACCTGTTTGTTTGACATACTACCTGTAAAATAACAAGAGGACTATAAAATAAAGCACTATATATACGAGTTGCCTTCTGTTGACTAAATACATGTGAAGAGATAACGTGATTTGGGGGAGGGAACGCTATTGACGCTACAGAAGGTAGAAATAGAACTATGAAAGAGACAGGAATAACAAAAATGTTGGAACACATGATACAAATAATAAGCATATAATCCATATTTACAATAACATTTACTTACTTCTTTATTCACTTATTTATAATTCACAACCATTACAATAGTTAGTTTTTCTTATCATACAAGTTGTTTTTTCATGAACATAATATTTTTTTCCATTTTTCATAATAAAAGGATAAAAGTTGATGCGTGGATGGATTAGTGTGAATTTCCATCACAGATTTTGTATGTACATACATACATACATGAATGCAACATTTGTAGAATCATATATTGGTTGAGATAATACAGGTCTCTTACTATTCTTAAGTGACTAAATCACAGACAAGGAGGCCCATTACTCAAAATCAAACTTTATTTCCTTGCAGAATGTTAAAAGAAAGTTGTGATACTTGTAATTCAACTGCAAATTTAAATAAACAATTTGGATTGTGTTTTATAAAACTATTCATAGAATTATACATGATTGGTGATCCTTTCTCTGTGGAATTAAATTCATGACATTGGTTATCATTGAGTACAGAAAGGGATCACCAGTCGTGCACAAACAGCTTTATGAAATAGAGCCCAGGGGCCAGTTGCACGAAATAAGTCTTAGCTATCCTCTTCATGCTAAGGCGACTTAAGTTCTTGTCCCACCCTCTTAACATAGTCGAATCAACGCTAATGTCTATGTTACGAGGGTGGCACAAGAAGTCAAGACGTCTTAGCAAGAAGAGGATAGCTAATACCATTTCGAGCAATCGGCCCCTGGTTGGCTCACGGCTCGAATTGGCAAAAACCATCAACTGCAACTCACTATCAATCGTAACTTTCTTGCAACTTTACATAGGTCAAGTGGTTACTCGGGATACATCTGAACAAAGGAAATAAACCTGCCATCAAGCAATGGGCCTCTGGATCAATAAGCCAATGTGACAGTCCATTGTAGCTTGACTGTATATTATTAGTAACCCCATCAGCTTCCTACAGTAAATACACTTGGTGCAAACATCTCTCAATGGGAAGAAACCAAGGAATGATTTCTACCACTGCAATTCAGATTCATTTCACAACCTCTACAAATATTTGTGAATGAAAGGACATTTACGATCATAAAATATTTAATTCATTACATCACCTTAATCTACTAGTCTTTAGGAATGAAGCAATAGAAAGGAATACGTGCCTTTACGCTTGTTTCATTCTTAAAGCATGCTGGGTAATGTATATAGAAGTATGGAAATGATCTCGCAAAGGGTAAACAACGCAAAATCACTTCCGTACAAGTTTAATTACCTGGTATGCTTTGTGACTGAAATAACTTTAAAGGTACGTTTATTAAACATGAAATTTTTATTTTTATTTGATATAGCCTACATCACGAATCATCCTTGGCGTCATACAGTCTATGGAAGTGATGGGCAGAGAAACACAAACAATTAAAACTTGCATTCAAACCTCCTGTGACCCTAGAATGAAAAAACACAGTCATTATCATTATTCTGCAAAGAAATTTAGGCAGGTGTTAAATACATGTACATCTGTCATCATTTGTCTAGAAGAGCAACTATGGAGGCTTAATTTGCAAGCAATTTTGTTTCTTTTCTTCGCCCATCAAATTCAAAGTTAGGACGTGCAAAAATTTGTCATTCTGGTTATTTTCAGAAGGCCGATTACAAAATAAGGTATAGCATTTAGGTTCAGTTGTACCCGATGCAGTACATCTACATATATATATATAATTAAGTATTAAAATTTATCTCCTGGCAGGGCTCAGCACTATAGCTGATTTCACATAAAAAGAGAAATTGTGTACCAATTTACAAATTCACCTCTTAGTCTAACTACAACAACTTTCATGAAAATGAAAGAACCAAGAAATGGGGCAATTATCAATCCCCATACAAGATTTCACAATGGAAACAGAACATTTCTTAAGTCTACTAAAGCCATTGTGAATGGTTGGAACACGAGTTGTTAAATTTGTCCTCTTCCTTTCGCTTTCATTTTCATGATGAAGTCAAAGATGAAACTGGTCTCCTTTTATAACCCCTATCTGAACAGAAGGAAATATTTTTACATTCATTTTCCATAAGTCATTTTCTTATAACACCATATCAGAAGAAATGTTTTATAAGTTGCAACCACTGAAAATTTGATGATAACTTGTTTTATTTCAACTAGTGTAATAAATCCAACAGAATAAGATACAACGCGCTTTACCACTGGGATAAAGAGAGCTGTATAAGGAGCTTGCTCATTTGATGGTGCTACATGTAAACCATATGTATGTAAACCATATTGAAAAGGCTTCAAAGTTTCCCAAAGACCTCGCAGAGCTCCTGTAGAAATTATTCACTGACCTGGCAATGATGCATCCATCTGTTGGAATTATTTGTCCCTTTTCCACACTTTTGAATAATTTTTTTAGATTACCCCAATGAAAAGGTGTTTTGATCCCTGCATACACACTGGGAAATGTCCATAGACTTCATGATAATTTTATAGAACTGCAGACTTTACAATACAAACCTCACCGATAGAACACTAGGATTAAAACCTTCACTACACTAGGCTGTTCTCACGGAAATACAAATGTCACTCAACACTGCACTTGTGTAAAGCACAACCATACCCGACTGCACGACAGATGGAAAGAGCTGCAGGAAGGAACAAGAACTGCACAACAGTGGGAACAGCCTAAGCGTGCTGTCTGTGGTCTGATTATAAATGAATGTCTGGATTTTATAGGTGTAAGTCGAGCTACGGCGTTTGGGCAAGTCCTTTGGCTGCCCCTTCCTTAACTCTCTATTCGTCATTCAAAATAAAATGCAATTTTTTCGTAATCCGACCGGCAGCCTTCGTTAGTTTTTGCAGCATCCTCCCGATGATTGTTGGTTACTTTCCGTTAGGTCCACGCCACTATTTGTGCCCCTCTGTCCACCGCTGGGTCCTCCGACCTGGTCATTCTTTGGAAGCTTCTTGGCTGTAGGGATTAAAAAGAACACAAACATTTCAAATTGACATGTATCTCACACATCACATCTCACAGAGACTATCTACCTATCTAACAAAATTTTGTCCCAACCAATTAACATCTTGCTAATCTCAATCAATTGAATTTAGGCTCTAATACAAAATCTATCACCCAGAATGAATCAAATTATTGTCTAACCAAACATTTCCTTCCGTATTTCCTGAGCGATTCAGTTGTCTATGCTTGTCATTAACTTACACTTCACAGAGCCAGAAAGACAAAACAGGGAAACAGCTGGCCATACAGAATTCCTTGGGGTCTTCTTACTATACATTTCATCAAATGAAATTAAAACAGCAAAGAAAACCACCAAATATTGTCAAAGTTTTTGATAGGTGGCCAATGGCATAAACGATATCACTAAAGGGGTGTTGTTAAAAAGTTGCAATTGATGACAACATGCAGTTGATCGGAAAGCGTCAATCAAAATCACTGTTCCATGCGCATATTGTTCAACACGCATACCGTGCGCAAATGAAAATGCGCAGTACAATTTGCAAAGCTGCAGTTTTTGAACAACACCCCCTAAGGGAGATAGAGGGCTACCTCCAGTTCACGGGTGGAAACCCCAAGGGTCTATATGACCGAGAATGTTGCCAGCTGTATTACATTGCAATGGACGATGCGGACATAATAAAGCTATCATGGGAATGAGAATTGCTTGATTCCAAACTGATTTCTAATTTACAAACATAAAAATTAAAATGATCTTAGGAGTGAAAAGAATGCTTTGCATTCACAACCAGTGAAGCAATATCTAAGAAATCACTGGACAAAGTAACAAACCCTCATTTGAAGCTTTCACTATGGCTCTAGCACAAAAGAAAGGAGCTTCCCTGTCATTCAAAAATGACAAATACAGTGAAACCTCTTTATAACGAGGTCCTTGGGACCATGAATATTAACTTGTTATATCAGGGTCCTCACTATATCAGGGTAAAAAAAAAGAAAAACAAAGAGCTAGGACCAATAAAATTACCTTGATATAACAGGTATCTCGCAATATCAGACCTCTTTATAACGAAGTTCAACTGTACATTCCTTTGCGGAATAACTTGAAGGAACTTTCGTTTTGTGCAAGAGAAATTGTAATGAATTGAATAGGAAATTGGTTTTGTCCGATTTCTTTGTCCTCACATTTCATTGTGTAATTCACATAATACTATTTTGGTTTCATTCATGCACTGACAAATTTGTCGCCTTCAACTCGGCTCAAGGGCCAAAGAAGGGAGTTATCTAAACATGTTTACTCATGATCGTTCTCACTCACCTATTGCCAGGAATATATCATTGACATTCATGGCAGTCTTGGCTGATGTCTCCATAAACAATAAGCTGTTCTCTTCTGCATATGCTTGGGCCTCCTGAAAGAGGTGAGAAAAAAAAAAAAAATTACAATTACAAACTGTTTCGAGAGTGGTGGTCTTTATTGCTAATAGGCATTTATCACATTTTGGAGTCAGAGAGAAGTTAAACAAAAATGCTGATCAAATAACTGCATAATTAAGGTAGAAATGTCTTATATGATTTGTGATTTCAAAAACAAAAACATCGGACAGTCGCATAAATCCTGTGTTAAAAGCAAGTTATAAATCACAGAAAATACGGTCTCTTCATGCAAAGATCTACAAATTCTAAGAAAATGATGTATAAAACTGTATTTTGCCAGGAACCTAGTACGATAATTATAACAACCACAGTCACAGTGGCATATGTATAATGCAATGCAAACATGACAAATTATAAATTCAACTTCTTATGATTCAACCAAGCATACTTAAAGTATTTCTTGGAAATTCTAAAAGGTTGAATGCATCTACTTGAATAGGATAGGAACGTGGAAATTGTACATTAGAGTGAAGGAAAAAATCCATGTAGTAAGCCCAGGAGAAATTTCATATTTGATAGGATTTGTTTCATTTTACAAAAAAGTAAAAAGCACCTAAAATATACACAGAAAATCAAAACAACTGAATACAATAATAATAATAATAATAAAAACTAAAAAATAACAGTTGAAGCACTCCAATCGGAACCATTAACATAATAGCTCTGATCTTCCTGGAGGTCCTTCATTTTTTTCCCGTTCATTTTATACTGCAGGGTATCTTTAAAATGATGACAGGGTTTGATTCCACATAGTCATATGAAGATGATTACAACAATACCTTCATTAATACAACAATAGCATGGATTAAAGCCATACAATGAAGGACGCTAAGCGTCAAAAGGTTATCAAATGAGGTGTAAGGAGCAAAACCATTGTCTTCTGAATTGTGTTACAAAGACATTCATGGTAATAACAATTGTTTGGGATTTATGTTCTTTACATTTGAAAATACAGGTAACTCTGCCTCAGTTGAATCTGTTCGACTATTCTTAGTTGAATGAGAATTTCAACTAAGAAGAGGTAAATAACACTGGTTTTGTATGATTTGTTCCAGAAAATCATACCAACCAAGGCAATTATTGGAGTTAGGCAAGATCAACATAGGCAGAGTTGAATGAGTTAAAATGTCACAAGTTGCAGCAAATGAGACTTTACACAAACTTTGTTTCCATTATGTGATATTTTCTAAAGGTAGTACCCTGGTAAGAATGGAGCATGATATACAAAGCGTGACGCAATCAAGATCATTGAATATTGACAATAACCCATGAGTTTGAAATGGCTAAATGAAATTTGATGTCTTGGTCAGTTGAGAAAGCAATACGATTTGAATGCAAGCTTTGGAATACATTCATACCCATGGATAACCTTCTCTTCTTACTAAGATTTAGAGTTCAGCCATTTAAAACAGTATGTTTGGTATATCTGTAAGTATATATAAAATTTCTACAGAACTATGAAGTAAAACTGACCTCGAATTCAACCATCCTCTTGTTCGCAAGATCTGCTTTGTTCCCTGCGAGTGCTATGACGATGTTGGGACTAGCTTGTCTTTGCAGTTCTTTCACCCACGTTTTGGCCCTTCCAAAGGTTTCCTACAATGGAAGAAAACAAAATTCAATAAACATGCATCAGTTAAAATAAAGAAAGGTGGAAATTATGGAATAATAATTCATCCCAGCCACAAGTAACAGACATACAACAGTACAAACGAACAAAAGGAACCCCCTGCTGCTTAATAAAAATACAACAATGTACATGTATTCATGAAGGATATACATGCAGTTTTGTACACTTAAATGAACTGATATCTTCACCGCCACTGTAGACAAGGACAGTGTACTTTTCAAATGAATGAAAATTAATGACCGTAACAAATAGAAATGAAAATGAGATACATGTACAAGTAGTTTAACTTAAATATGTATGGAGTTCATGTAGGAATACATGTACATGTCCAGTACTGTACGTACTTGATACCACTTGTACGTGTATGTGCCAGGTGAAGTAATAAGATTTTTGATGTACATGTACATGTACCCGGTACATGTAGATTGCCTTCGATCGACCCATTTGGAAGACGGTCGGACTTTAACGTATTGATTGATACAATTATATGTACTACACTGTATGGTTTACATTAGATTAATGATAATTTGTCAATTAAATTTGATCTAAAATACAAAAACATTACTCCAGGTGACAGCACAATTTGCTATACATGTACATGACCATGTACTACAGTGTATAATTTGTTTCTCCTGGAGACTCCCCTCTTTGCCAGCACAGACTCATTTAAGTTCCCATGCTTTCATTACACTTGTATGGAAATGCAACTTTGTGCCATCAACATTGCACATGGACATAAGCTTGCATGTTCCTTTTTTTGATAGAAATTTTAAAATGAAGTTCAGTGAAGAGACCTCTTACCCAAGTTACCTCTACACTTCAGGCATTTGAAATAGTCTTTAGCTGTCATTAAACACCAGAGTTTACAGAAAATAACCCTGAAAACAGCTGTCACATGACACTAGCTTCCCTTCAGTGGTGACTCATGTCCTCAAAATACATGTCTTTCTCTACAATCCTATGTATTGCAGTTACATTCTGTGTAGAATTTGTGTGATCAACTGAAAGGAGGTCCACTTGTCGATTTTTGCTTCTGATCAGAGGCGACCATTTAGTATTATCAGGCACCAAATGCTGGAATTTATGACTTACATCATTTAGATACATAAGCTGCTAAAATCGCAGAAAATGACTTAACACTTGATTCAAAAGAATTTTTAATCCAATTATATTATTATTTTTCTATTAATAATTTTTTTTCCCAAGACTTAAAACCAATTTACGAAACACGGGTGAAGTACATGTAGGCCTATTATATACATATATGTACCTAGATAAGAACAAGCAAACGCAATCCTGTATCAGGAACAACTAAAATGATAGTCTTTTAGAGCAAGGCGTGATGGCCGTATGACTAAATTCCATTATAAGCAGAAATGTCTAAATGAGGCCTCTTCAAAAATAATTTGTGATTTCAAAAAAAACGTTTGGTGTTAGCACTCTATACATGTACTGTATAGTAATCCCCAAATATTTTAAATGGGTATTACAATATATCTTCTATGAATGAAACTAACTTCATTGCAATGATAACTTGATAACAGAAGACAACTGATCATCAATCTAACACAGACTGTACACTTTGTTACTTAAATCATGCCCATATTATAATATAAAAATAGTAAAATTAGTGGAACATGCATTTTGGAATAACAGGCATTGTACAAGTACACTTTACAATCAACTCACAGTGGCCCGTATTCCGATAGCGAGGTTTAACTTAACCCGGGACTAAGCCATTGTTATTTAGACCCAGGCTATTGAAAAATTAAACCAAGAGTCTCCTAGTATTTTGATTCAGTGATAGACATGAAAATTAGGCCATGGGTTAAAGAAGCAGTCCATGATTAGACAATGATATCATTGAACTAACTGTATGCATAGAAGATGCTGTACCGAATCATGGACGATAAATGTGCCATTAGACACTACATCATGATTTTATTTCTTTTATTCAGGAAAGTGTAAGAGGCTGTATCGTGTTTGATCTGACCCAAGCTGATTGCAATCAATTAATAGAAACAAAGACTAAGAGAGTATTCCTTATACCCAGCATGCTCTCATTAAAATGCACACATAGAAAAATAAAGGGAACTATCACTGTATCAAAGAAACAATTGTATTGATCTTCATTTTGTTTTTTGGTCTATATAAGAACTTAAGTACATGCACTTCTTTCATTTAATGCCCTAAGGATCATGTAGATGAAGGTGATTTATATAACACTGAGTTATATTGGAAAATCAATAAAAATTTACACAAAAGCAAAGCTCCACCCCATCCCAAATGGGCAAATACATATGCTTACTTGATTTGTGATATCGTAAACTACAATTGCTGCTTGTGCTCCCCGGTAGTACATAGGCGCCAAACTGTGGTAACGTTCCTGTCCGGCCGTGTCCCAAATTTCAAATTTTACTGTTGTGTCGTCAAGACAAACTGTCTGTGTGAGGAATGCAGCTGTACAAAGAAAGAAAAAAAAATAAATGAACAAATGAATAGACAAAGAAAGAAAGAAATAGAAGTTATACATTGTATTACCACTGTTATGAATACTAATGATTTATTAATGTACAAACAAAAATAAATACGAGTTATGAGTCTGATTCATATTGTATAAAATCATACCAGTAAAACAAACAAGGCACTACCACTGCAAATCGCTGATTGACGCTTGCTTATATTGATATAATTAATTTGTACATGAACACACATGATACGTACATACATGTACATGTACATATATTTCCTCTTTCCTCATCAACAAACTGAATAAGTTTGGCAACAATACATTTGTACATGGTTATGCACATGTACTGGATAGATGTCTACATATGTCTGCAAACAAACTTTACATAATTAGATTTTGGTGTAGGATTATAGTGAGCATCAATATATCTATGTGTAAATGGCAATTACTTGCTTTTAAATTCACTGGTTACAATACATAGGCTCTATATGTACATTGTACATAAAAGTTAGTATATTTTCCATAAATACATCATCTCAAATGTAAACACAACCACTGAATGCCCAGAACTGATGTTGTACTCCTGTAAATTATAAATTTGAATCTATTCCGAGAAGAAAAGGTGAATTCAGAAAGCACACTTGATCATCTGTCTTTTTATACCTCTCTACCCATTCAGTGTGTGTGGGTAGATTTTGTATCACAATTATTCAGACCACAGAGCACGAAGAGGCCCATCATACCCTGGTGAATTTATCCACACACTCTCAACTGTACAGGTTGCACATAACTGTACATACGTTGTCATTATATCCACACACGGGGCCCATAATTTACAATTTGTATCCTCACAATGAACGAGAATATCTCCCTTTCAATCACGTCTGACATCTGCAGCACATGAACATAAATATACATGTATGTGAACATTATTGCAACTTGCCAATGCAGACAGGCCTAATTTCATGCGTGGGAACATATTGTCAAATCAATGTGCAGGGAACTGACGCAGCAGGCATGAACATGGAGGCACTGTGGAAGTGCCCTGCATAAACATGGATAGAACGTACACTGTACACTGTATAGAGTGTACAAAATACATGTACATGTACTCATGTACAACTACAAGTACAGTATGTACAACTAAGGGGGTGTTGCTCAAAGGTTGCAATTGATCGGAATACATGTATGACAATCAAAATACTTGTTTCATGCGAGTCTTGTTAATGCGAATCAAAATGCGCGTTACAATTTGCAAAGTTGCAGTTGATTTGCAGTTGATTTTGAGCAAGACCCCCTTAGTGTGCAAGTTGTGCACCTTTGATCTCAGTCCAAACACTGCTTCTTATCTTTTGCATTGAAAATGGAATAAAGCTGTCCTCAGTAGGGGATTTTTTTCAAAAAATATTTTGAAGAATAAACATATTTATAGAAGCATTTTTTCTTGAACAATCTTGATTCAGTGCACACATATATATATTCATGTACATGAGTAAACGTACATATTTCATAGCCTTTGACTCAGTTTTCTGCAAAATGTTTGAAAACGGTTTGTTTACATACTGTGTACGCAAGGTAATGACAAAACTATGATGTGTACACAAAATCTTAAATTTATCAAAAGGGTGATATTGGGTAGCCAAAATATGATTGTTACACTGAACTTGATGAAGTAGCTCACCAAGTTAGAGCACATACTATTATTACTATGAAGCTCCTATTCAATACTTGCAGAAAGAAGAACATTCTAGTGTATTCATGTAGATACAGTCATTGAACAATCTATTCAAATGTATTGGTCGGAGGGAGATTTGTGAATGTCTCATTTCCGAAGAGGAAATCATTCATCCTTTTTTGCTCCTTGTTCTAAGAAAAAATATATTACTTAAATTCTAGAAATCCAAGATATTTAGATTGTACTTGATTTGTGTGTAACATTGTGATCCCCATAAGACAAAGAAAACATCTGAACTACATGTAAAGGCCTTCTAATAAAATATTCCATAGTGAAAGAATATGTATACTAGGTCTGTCCACTATAGGGCCACAACAAATTGTTTGGTTACCATAAATCGACAAACCGTCTGGAAATTGTCTGATGTGAACATTTATAGATATTCTTAAAGATTTTTCAGTGACAAAAAAAAGAAAAAAATACAGGAAGATCATAGAAACACATATGAAACATCACCTGATAAAATTCTTTGGATTTTCACTCCCTTGTAACTTTTGTGAGTCACATTTTCAACATGAAACAAGTTTCCAAAATAAAATTATAATAAATTTTAAAAATGTAAAAGAATTTTCCCACAAACAAACAGTATTGTTTATGGCATTCGAGAGCAACCAAACAATTTTTTTTTGGCCTACTTGAGTACCAGTAGTTGGTATCTGACACTCTTTGCTCTACTACATTCATCAGAACTTCTCCACTGTGAACACTATAACATGTATGGCAAAGTAATTTTTTTTCAAGTGCATTGAAACCTTAAATTCCTATACGTGGATACTAAAGTATATGTATGAACATGTAAATTGCATACAGACCTCCAGGTTGAAGAAATTATTGTGTCATGAAAAATTACAAATCAACAAGCCTGTATCCTATACGAAAAATACTGATGACGCTTTTATTTGTTTTTGGTTGCCACACACTATCATTGCAGACACAAAAAAACTCTGATGCATGCAAATACATGTAATGTGTTTTTTAAATGTTTAAATTCTTTTCCCTTTACGTTGGGGTTTTTCAGATTTTGCAGTACTTGAAATATAAATTGCACAATGGGTGAGCACCGATGACTCACACATTGTATGTATTATATTCAACATGTACATGTACAATGTTCATTCAGCCCGTGTACTTGATAAAATGGCACCGTGCATGACCTGGCACTATTGTATTTGCTTATTGTTTACAACAGCAGGTTTGTAATTATATTCTAATTTGGGACACCTTTTCTTCCATTTTCCAGTTCAAATACCTAATAAAATACTACATCAATCTCTTTATCATGAATTAGAACTGAAAAGGGTTAATTACCTTCAAAACCCCAGGGCAATACAATGATGTACATGTGTATTGCAATTTTCCAAAACTATAAATGTATTATGTTATAAATAACATTCACTTTTTTTCAAATATTGCTTACATGTACAGGGGAAATTCACCCAGACATGAATGTCTGGGGGAAGGCCTCAATAAATCACTCCCCAAAAAGCATTTAAGGGGAGATTTAGGAGAGCAATAGCTCTCACTCCCCTTAAAATGTATTCCCTGATGATGTCATACATGGAGAAGTCCCGATTCACTTTGTACATGAATTTATTAAAAATGGATCAATCCAATGTTCTAGTTGAGAAATCACCATGATTCTTCCTGGAATGCATGCATAATTGATCAATTTGGTATATCATATCTTATCAAAAATAAATCCCTAAATTTTGTCTGCTTTTCCTGAAAAAAGAGGAAAATGTTTAATATTGTGTACAAAATGAATGGAAAGCCCTCTATAATGGCAGCCATTTTTAACATGTGGGTTACAAATTTAAATACAAATAAAAACTTTGAAAATTCACAACTTTCGAATGGATAATGATCAAATTTTTGCTTGAATTTTAAAAGTTTGAACATCGAAGTTTTCTCCTTCCACCAACAGCACATTAATGTCTGGGGTTGATTCCCCTTTAATTTAACATATAAACCAATAGATAAGTTTAAGGAAAGATGGCACTTCAGATATTTAACTACTTTGTGAGCTGCAGTAACAGTTTTGCCATAATAAAATTTTCCAGTAGCAAATTAGAGCACGTTCATAGCTTGTTTGAATAAAATCGACCAAGAAATGGCTTTATTATCGTGAAATAAGAAATGATGCTGCACGTCACACTCCCAAACGAAACATGCTTCACGAAAAAAATAAATGCAAACTCACAAACTACCCACAATACTTCACCCATCCTGTGCCATTCGCATTCTCCCCCCCCCAAAAAAAAAAAAAATCTTCTCGTAGTCTAGGACAGTTTTATTTTGGTATGTAAAGCAATTTGTGAATACATCAATTCGTTTTTCACATCAATTTCTGCATCAAGACCATTTCAAATCTGTATCTTTAAGCTACATGAAGAGTCATGAAAGCTTAACTAATTCCAATTAGTTGTTTATCAATATGAATTACATTGTACAAATCACTGTGCACTGTGACAATCTAAGTGAAAGAAATTAAATCCACATTTGTTTCCTGTACATGTATGCATTATTGATTTTGTAAAGGTCCTGAAGAATGTGTATTTTCAAATCACCTGACCGTTCGCACTATGGTCCGCTGGGTGATATTTAGGAGTACTCACACTCAGAAATGTGAATTGAATCGCGATCCACATGACCAGAAAATAGCATCATCACTACAAATTACAGTAATCCCATTGTAGCGCAAACACCCCTATAAGGACTCTGACTCTTCTTGGGTTTATCAAGAGGAATATATGTCAGGATTTTTTCAGGGAATAGCCTGATAAAACAGGTATATTTCAAACAATCCTTTCAAAAGTTACAAAATTCTAAAGCACAGATAAATGACGATCCCTACTTTTAATGGGCATCTATGCGATCGGCCACATTGAAAGAATCTGTGACATCATATAATCCTCATTCACTCTATACACAAATTTTCCCATTTCCTTCATTTTTCAAGGAAAAGTAAAAAAAAAAAAAAAAAAAAAAAAAAANATGTTAAACCCTTACTCTAAATTTTACATACCATGTATGTACATTCTATATACAAGGTGAATGAGGAGCTTTACGACATGACGTCACAGATTTCGTGAATGTTGCTGATCGCACGGATACCCATGAGCAGGAGAGATCGTCATATCTCCGTGACTTTGAAAATTTATGACTTTTGAATGGGTTGTCCGATTTTGCTCAAATTTTCAGTTTGTTCATCTGATTTATCTTCATTCAATGAGAGAACAATAGTTTCAGGGGTTGGTTTCCCTTTAAGTTGTACATACATGTAACTTGATGAAACGCCACCCTGGGCGATGTTTCACTAAAATAAAAAAGACTTTCAGAACGACTTTACACACGACTCGTATTAGTTCTTGTACTGAATGATAGTGATCGAGAATGTTATACGTAAAAGACTTGTTGATGTACTCCCGTCTTTCTTAGAGTCATGCGTAACTTTAAGAACGATTTGGTCAAACACCGCCCTGGTCATATTTTCACTCATCATTTACTTTGCTGGGTGACATGGTCAGATGTTTGGCTCTTCATGTACATAAGAACCATGACCAGTGTGTTAGCCCAATCAGTACAATGGTTGCCTCACAACCAGGAGGTCCAGGTTTATTCCCAACCACTTCATATTAAAAGCCATTAAAAGATTCTGTTTTTAAGGGATAGAGCAACCCCCATTGGGAGCTGAACAGCGGCTGCCTGGTCCACAATGTAGTCATTAATACAATTTGGAGTTGACTAAATAATAAAATTAACATTTTAATTTGTCATTTCAAAACAAAGAACATTTGATAAATGAAAAATCATAACATATTCACCTCCTATTGTGCTTTCTTGGAACTCGTGGAATTGGCCTTTGACAAACCGTAACACTAAACTGGACTTTCCAACTGCAGATTCTCCCAAAAGCACCAGCTTGAACTGGCATATCTTGCCCTGGGTGCCATTTGGTCTCTGTGCTCCTCCCCTGTTAGCCATTGTTCAACATGTAAATGTGACAAAATTGTCCACGTATAAATTGGAGCTTGTGGGGTTTTTTTGTGAACAGACTCCACCAATGTTGAGTTTGCCAAGCGCTTGAGCACAGTCTGTTGGGTTATTGGATGGGCTACTTCCACCCAAAGATAAGCTTCTGTCCTGTCTACCAGCAATACAGTCTCTCACTATTTCATCAGCTTCTTCAAGTGTTTATCTCAGATCCTGCAGAAGGGACATTGAGAGAAAGAGAAAAGGGAAATATTACTTACAAATTTAGTGTAATTAGGCACCCTGGAATCAAAATCAAATTAATCTAATTAATCTAAATATATAATTTATGGCTGGGTGAATTCATTTAAATACATGCAGGTGAACATGTATGTAGATTGAATGCTTGAACAGAGCCCAACTTGAGCTCTTTAAAAAAAACCTGGGTATCCTAAGCCTTTGCCCATACTCTGAGTGAATAGGACGTACCCACACTTGAGAGTCTGAGACAGACTGAGACTCTTACAGACAGTGGAAACGCACCATCAAGGTTGCAGTTAGAAGGATTCTGAACAAAGAATCTCAATCAACAATAGATCAATGGAAAGACCACCAACATTGGGACTTGGACGCTCCCACTTGTCCAAATATACAGGGCAAACAAATTGGGCAAGTAAATAAGATTGTCACTTGCCAAAAAAAGTTGTATAGAAATTTTGTTTGGGCCTTTAATTTGAGAAGCAATTTGTGCTGCCGGGCTAATGGTGCAAAAAATTCTTACCCTGCACTCCATTGATATGTTAGCGCAAAGTCTTGGAATGCGTTGCCATAGACTTTCCAGCACCTTCTTGTAGAGATAATTAGGGGCAATCTGACTCTATTGGACGCGGCCAAGCAAATGACAAGATTTTTAAAAACAAGTCAGTCAGAAGCCTTCGGATGATACCCTATCCTGCCCTAGCCTTTGGACGGATCCCTTATTGGGATCAGCGTGCTTCAAGAATTTTTTTTCACCAGTTGCCCAGTCGGGCAACCAAGTTTTTAAATCACTTGCCCACACAAAATTTCCTTTGCTTCAAATTGATGGCCTATGCCAATTTGTACATGTAGATGAAAACTAGAAAAACCTGCTACTTGCCCTTTCAGGCAAGTGACAATTTTATTCACTTGCCCATCAGCTTCATTTTGTTGCCCCAGGCATGCGGGCAAGTGGGTTTATAGCGCCCTTGCTTATTGGGATGACCTTAGAGTGCAGCAAAGGACAGAAACAGTCCGTCAGCTGAGTGTGGCTTGGTCCAAAGGCTCCAGACGCACTTGTGGGGGCCTTTTTAAAAATAATTTTTTAATTTGCTTGGCCAACCCCAATAGACTCTCGACGCCCCTAATTAGCGCTACACGTAGGCGAAAGAAAGTCTGTGGAGAAGACGTTGATGGATTGTAGACCAGAGCACTGCACACTGTAAATAACATCATTACATGTATGGTGCTGTCAAATTAATTTGCCCATAATATTAATTCGTACATCATATGAATTTCTACAAAATAAATGAAATATTACAAATCTGACATCACCATCGTGAAGAGGGTTGTTTATTTGCCTAAACTGGAAATTTTCTTAGCAAAAGGACCAAAAACAAAGAAAATGTTGCCAAAAGATTGGCAGATTTGCTTGCATTTGCAGAAAAACACTAATCTTGCGACACTGATCTGAATCCTTCCGATTTTCGAACAATTATCATCAAATTTGTAAGTTAGCAGTCAAACCATTTGATTCCTTGATATTTCATGGTCAACCTAATGTTAATTTTTCATCTTAGATGGAAGAAGTTTTATGGTAAATCTTGTGCAAAACGGGCTCTACGAATTAATATGACACAGTTTGTTGACAAATTTCGCCATTTTCCAGTTTGGAGCGATGCAATTGTTTCGTCAATCGAATCTTATTATCGCGATATCCCCGTGATTCTTTTGTGAATTGATTTTATTTTTAGAAATATTTGAAGCCTAAAATATTTAGTTTCATTTCGTGCCAAGATTTTAGAAAATAATTTTGTATTTTAAGAGATATATTTTACTAAGTACCATGATCTAAAATGCTCTAGAAAAACTATACGAATTAGCGTGACCCCATCATACATTGTAACCAATCAAAACTGCCAACATCTCGGCAGTTCTCCGGCAAACGGAGGAATTCAACAAAGAAGAAGAAGAATGGTAAACAATGATGACAACGCATTCCAAGAATTTGCGCAAAAATATCGCCGGGAATCAGAGTGTAGCTGCAATCAATATTGCTAATATCACGACTGAATCTGTATTAATCAAAGAATCATTTCATGCTCAAATTAGAGCGATTTTTTTCTGGAATCGCTAAAATAATGAACATACGTACGGACAGCAAATGCCAAGCCTTTTTCATTGCTCAAAACGTTCAGAAGGTAATATTAATTATTTCTATTGAATCATGGTTAACATGACAACCAGGAATCCGCTCCACACCAAAATAAATAGGCTTCATTCTCTATCCACCAGACACCTTCACACCAAATTTGAAAATGATTTGACAAGAACTCGGACCTGTAGAGCGTTCACAAGGAAATCTCTGCGGCGTACGCAGCGAGGCTAAATCCCCCCAAACCACTGTTTGGGGGGATACAATTAATTTTAATTTGATTTAGGCCTATTTGGACGAAGTTTGGGCTTGTGGCTTTGCAAAAAGTGTAGATTATGGACAAACGCAAAGCACAACAACATTTTTTACAAGGCGCACAAACGTAAGCTGAGCTTGAATGTTTGGCACCAATGCTATTTCGTGTCCAACCTGCACGGCAGCCTGTGGTTGTGTTCACACCAAGGACGTTTGAAGAATGGGGCATCTCCAAGTCCAAGACCATACTCTCGCCGCACTTGTGGCTTGTGCATGGCTGGGTACGAAAATGGAAAACCTGGAGTGGAGATTAAGCCTTTATAGGCCCAGGTGCACGCGATATATTCAATGCGTCAATCCTATGGAAGCGTACGGAAGTGCGTCAGTGATGATTTTTGCCCCAGAATCGGCTAAGCCCAAAATTCAAAGCCTAAGAAACAGTTTGAAAAGTTGGCTCGAGTCGGGTTTACTGTATGGTAGGGGGCTCCTCCTCTGCGCCAGGTCCCTCATCTGCGCGTCATTGACATACGCGATGTAAATCGCGCGCTCGGTGAAATCAAGACTTTTTCTTGAAAATCTCCGACCGCGTGTAAAGTGAATGGGATGCAGAGAAGGGACCCAAATACTTTGAACAGCAAAAATGAGAGGGGTGTATATTTCATCTAAAATGACATTGTTCCTGGTCAGATTCTGCTGAGATATTTCTCACACATAATCTTTAGGATATCTATGATAATATCAGATTAAAATTGAATTAGATATTCATTCATTGACTTCAAGCTTTTTTCAAGCTGAAAGTTTAGGTGCGCAGACGTGGGACCTCCCATCATACAGTTTTTAACATTATGAACAATTAAATTTTAAACGTATTTCTTGAAATATGGAAAGAGGGGAAAGAAAATAACATTTAAAACCATTATTCTGTTTATAAAATGTAATAAAAGTCACTTTGGATTTGTTTTGTGAATGGTTACCTGTGTGTATTTTGAACTTCTGCCGCCGATGTTTGCAATTTTTACATGGCGCGCGCACGCAATCTGGTCGCTATTCTCCGGGTCTGCCACATCTAGCACCATTATTCTGGTTATAAAATGTAATCAAAGTTGCTTTTGAATTTGAACTTGTTTTAATGGATGGTTAGTACCTGTGGCTGTGTGTGTATTTTAGACTTCTGCCGTCGATGCGCGCTTTTTACAATTTATGTTTACCATGTTTACGTCTCGCGGCTCGCGCATGCAACCTGGTCCTGGGCCCTAATCCGAGTTTGCCAATGCAATAGCACCCAATCTTCTGCTTATGAAGGCTACACACATGGCAAAATTTCTAGTTCATGCCAATAAGTTGGCGAGCAAAGATCGACCCGCCTGCCTACCTGAGCGGCGGTCACCGTCATAACATAAGATGCGAGTTGCACACTCAGCGTGACCCCGTGAGCCCGGCGAACATCAACACAAAATACCGTAGCTCTCCGAGAACACTACAGAAGTCTACGGTAAACCTTACGGTAGACGGAGACACCCCCTGAAACAAAGTTAATTTGGCATAAAATAGTACGTTGAAAACAAAAATTGAAGGTATTTCCACACATTTTCATGTTAGCACGATAGAATTGGTCCCACGAAATATTGATCCATCTTACCAAACGACGTAATTTTAGTACTTTTTAGACCTTTCCAGCAGTAGATTCGCAACAGGAAGATACAAGCCCTTGTGCGCAATCGTGAAACCCCACCTTCATTACGTCATACACTACGATTTCACGTTCCCGGCGAGAAATAGATAACGAAATAAACGAGACGTGAAGTAAGATAATAATCATCATCATTGCCAACAAAAATATTCTAGAATTGATTGTAAGATATTATAAGCATGTAATTCATTAAACAAAATCTATTTTAAAAAAATATCTATTTTTAATATCTAATTTTTCTATTATTAATTTATCGTATGATATTTTTTTCTTCAAAATAAATAATATGTTTGAATGAGCCTTAGCAACATTATGCATTAACAACGTGTAAAATCAGGTGTACATAGAATATACAATGTACGTCAGTGAACACCGTGCCCGCTGCCCGTGCGACTTGTGAAACTAAATTGTATTTTTATCCATATTTAAGAAGTAAAGGGTCAATATTCTTTATCTCAGTTCAGTAGATGACAATATTATACGAGCTTTTGGCAGGAAAATTAAAAACAATAAGTATTTTTAGCTGCAGAATTCAGCGTAATTGTCATCCGGCCTCCAATTTCCACCAGAAATTGACGAACATCCCCGCCTGAACTCCGGGGACTTCCCAGCTGGTGCTCTGTACAGTTCCCACTGAGTCCAGTGGACATCTTTTACAAGCTAGGTCTTGGACAAGTGAGCTAAAGACTTTATAACTAGACTACAGGTTATCTTTAAAAGAATCTGCAAACATTCAAGAACGATAAAATGGCTGCTATCGCCTCTCAACCGACAAGCGGCATTCTTCGCCAGCAAACGCCTCCAAATTCGCAAGAGAGTGAGCCAACAATTGCCAGCAACACAGGGAAATTCAAAGACAGAAATCCTGACATGACAGCGGTATGTTATCAATGTAGTCGGTCTCTTTTGACTTGTAACCTTAGTTGTTAGTATGAGATGAATTATTGAATATTCTATTTATGTTAACATTTTAATTTTTAGCCTAAGCTCGGAACTGTCTAGATAGATAGTTAGCTGGTTAGGTGTGAAGAACTAACTAAGTTTAAGTCGATCTAGGCTAACTATTTAAAGTTCTAACTCTTGACTTATAAAGTTAAGTTAGACTCTTCTTGACTTAAGCATGATAAGTTATTTGTCGTTCATGAAAAATACTAAAACCAACATAGATTAACGTTGGATGGTAATTTTAATGAGATTTCATTATTTTTTCCATTTTACATGAGATATCAGTTAGGCCTATCTCTATATTTATAATTTAATTAATTCTAATGACAAAATTTTAAACAATTCTGTCTTGTTTGACAATATTTCTTGAAAGAGATCTCCATGGACCATGAATAACATGGTTTTGAATGAATATGGGCTATAGTTTTGATGTCTTGATGAATAAAATATTTCAGAGGAGACATGTCAATTTCTATTTTTTTAAAGTCAAGACAACCCTAAGCAATTTGTTGAAACTTGTGTTTTATTGTTTTGGGTTTTTTGTGCATGTGTATTTTTGTGTACAGAATGGATAAAATAGATTAGAAGATAGAAATTGTGATGGTTTTTGTTATTTATCCCTTTGATTGCAGGCAGGAAAACTCATTACTATGGAAGGAGAGACAGCGAGAGATTGTATGAATATTGCAAGGGTAAGAATTTACATGACAAATCAATTTACTGAAGACTCAGCATATTGGCTAACAAATATTCTTATCTAGACACCATTCTTTAGATTTTTTGTCCTTTCTTTCTTTCTTTCAAGATTAATCACCTTAAGTGACATTTCTATTTTTCTTTAATCTTTCATCCATTTTGTTTAAAGTTGGTCAGCTAGGGAAAAATAATATGCCCAAAGGAGGAAAGGTATTGTACATGTAGATTAGTCTAAGTATATACACCTTTCCTGTACATTAATTTGACCATTTCCTAACAAGCCTAATATTAGATTTTTTTTTAAATTGGGTAATCTACTGCCGTTGTTGCAGTCATATCTCCCTAAAAGGACAAAAATCTGCTAATTGATCAAAATGTAAAATTATAGAGAATGATCTGCAATGTAACATTTGCTTTTGAGTTCAACTTTTCAAAGATAATGAATGTGTCTTTTTTTCTACAAATCATAAAAACATGTAATCATTTTTACAGGTTCAGACGCCACCACTCGTTAAGAAATTCCGCAACACCACACAACCAGAGCCCCAAGTCAGGAGGGTGTTCTATGGAAAGGCAGATGACCCTGATACAGCTTCAACTCTTTCCCATGGTGTTATCACAAAGGGTTCATTGAAGGTATGTATAACAGTAAATACATTGATACTCTATTAAAAGTATTAATGAGCACCTTACTTAAAGATATATTCTGGTATTTGTTAAAAAAATAAAATGAATGTTCACAGAATCG